>JAWMRA010000164.1:4716264-4985597 GCA_035584735.1 Pseudotriccus pelzelni
CCACCACCTTCTCTTCCGTTTCTTCTTGAAGATGTAATTGGCAAAGGCGTCACCTGAACTCCTGATTGGCTTTTGTCTGGAAATTCATCCGGACAAACTATTTTCAATCCCCAAGGAGGGGGACTTTTGCAAACCCATGACAGTCATATTTCTCTTTAACCGCATTATTTGCTGAATAAACAGATATTTTTCTCTTTCCCCTTTCTTGTCTTCTGTTTTTGTTTTATATTTTTAAACCTTTAGTATTTTTGTTAGTCCTGCTGGAACTTTCAGCCTGGACAGTTTTTGAGCTGTGGTATCCAAAGTCAGCCAAAATGCTTTGGGGTACTTGAGTTTCCAGATTTCCAGAATTGCTTTTCTAATTTTTAAGAGCATCATCACATGGTTGTTTTGTGGTGATGTGTGATGAAAACTGTACTAGAGGTTGTGTAGCAGTAGGATATGAGATGCAATAACTACCTGATTGAGATTGACTACTGTTGGGCTGCTTCTAGCCAATTATTTTCTGGTTTTAAGTTAGATTAGACTTCTTTTAAATTAGACTAGATTAATTTAAATTAGAATAAGACTTTACTTTCTATTTTAAATTCTGATTCTGAAAATTATTGCAGGCATGTACTTCAGCTCAGTTTTATGTACTACATAAATCTGTCCTTTTTATTCCATCTCCCTCCTCTTCAGTTAGTAGTACTGGAGCAAGAGCAGAATCTCTGCAATCTTACTTAAAAAGTCATCTAATTGCTCTGATCATAATAAAGTACTTCTGTGAAGACAAATGCAAAGGAGCCATGAATACATCAGTTTAGTAAGCAGTAGATCTGAACTTTAGTGTTTATTTGTCATAGAGTGCTTTATCATTTTTCAAGCAGCAGTTTATTTTGCATGTTACCGTTTGAATGCTACCCTGTGGGCTATTATTTTACACTCTTTCTTTCTTACATTTTAATAATATATTAGAGGGGGAAACAAAGATGAGGAAATGGAAATTAAGGAATGTACATAGAGGAAATAAAGTCAATGGGTGATCATCACAGGGATACTGGAAGAAGAGACCAGCAGCACTGGCAGTGTCTGGATGGAGGAGTGTGAGATTGCAGATGTGGGTGTGTGACAAGTGGAGAGAAGCTGGTACTGAGGAAGGCTGGGAAGGAAAGGTTGTCCAGAAATACGATGAAGAAATTGGTAGGGCTGCCCTACAGATTCTCTGAGAGTTGATGGGGAGGAAAGAGCTGCTGTAGAGTTACAGAATGGGAGGAATTTTGAAGGAGGAGAAGATTTAATAAGAATGTAACAGTGGGACACGTGGAGGAATTCAAAGGGTGGGCGGAAAGGGTATCTGTCATAAGGTGGGTTTGCCAGTGCTGCTTCCACTTGTTTCCTGCCTGCTCTGTATCCTCTCATACTTTCAGATCTTTAGAGCTTTACCTCTTGTACAACTACTTTGATAACCTTTTTGAAACAATGACCTTTCAGAATGATGAAATTTCTGACTGAAGGGCTGGATTCAGTTGACATTATAAATATGAATAAAAAGAAACCACCACAGCAAGTAAACTAAAAAATTATGTATGTTGTTCCAATCCTGTATTTTTATCCTCAGTTCATTGTTTTCTGTGGTAACAAAGATCCTCTTTAGGCCCTTTTTTTTTTTTTTATTCTGTCTCATAGAGGAGGCATTTATAAAGATCTACTTTCTACTAAAAGCTTTAATATGAGAAATGTCCATGTTCTTCAAATAATGTGGTTCAGTCTAAGTCTTGGAGGTGTTCTACAATCAAGATCATTGACCATCACAACATTGTATTTAATATGTCACATTGGAACATTATTTCATTTTGGTGGGAACAAGATTTAGCCCATTCTACAGGTTAGGAAGGCATCACAGCTTTAGGCAGCAAGAATTAGCTATAAGAGGAAACTGAATGCAATTAATACTCCATCAAAGTAGTTTTCCTAAGGTTGAAAATGTAATCACTCCAGAAACCTTAATTAACTATCCCAACAAACAATGGATGGTATAAAAACAGTTAATTCTGTTGTATTTGCTAATATTTGTAGGAAATAAAAAAAGTTAGAGAGACATTTGAATCAGGCTTTCCCACATACTTGTTGCTTCAGGCCTTCTGTTTCACTGGGTTATACGTATTTCTTCAGTGTTACACAAAAGAGCAATGGGAAAAGACCAGATATATCCACTGAGGCAATTAATTTATGATGGAATTTAACTAAAAAGTTTCCTGGAAATCAGAAATGTGAGTTTCCCTAAGAGGCAATAAAGAAAAAATACTTCAGTGAATTTTAAGTAATGATTTCAAGGCAGTCATAATATTTCATTAAGTCCATCTCTTTAGGATTTTGGCAAAGATTAATTCCTTGAAAGTATATTCTACTTAAGAACCTGTCATATATATCATGATGAAAGATGAATCTTTCATTATAAAATGTATCTTCACTAAGGTATGAGAGAGGCAGGAAAACTGTTTTACCCTGTAAACATTTGAATGTATAAAAGGTTAAAGTAACGGATTAGGAGCCGTGCTGGAAGCAGTTTTGATTTACTTTGGAGTCTGGTTAGTTTAGTTGACGTTGGTATTCTCCATTAGCTTTCATTCTGCTGCTATTTTATAATATTACAAAAAATCAGTGATCATTCAAGATAATGAAAAATAGGGATAACTTTTTTGAAACATTTGTGATTTCATGTAATGCATATATAACATGAGTGCAATTTTGATTCTTTGTGTTTCTGCAATTCTTTCCGTTCATGATAGGATATTTGGGACTTTGCCCACTATAGAAAGTAGTGGAAGCTTTTCATTCTAATTGACACCCCTCCCTGTTTACGTTTTCCAGGTGATTTTGCACTGGTACAGTGATGTTGTGTTGTTTGAAACCATGCTTAGTGTAGTATGGGCCTGAAGTTTTTCTTGCTGTTCTTCACTAAAAGTGCAAAGAGTCTCACATTTGCTTTGTGAGTGCTGCAGAAAAGTATTTTTTCAGTCTTCTTGTTTCCCTGTCTTTTATCCCACTGATGTTCTGTGAGAACACCAGCACCCTACACAAGCAAGGGAAAAGTGTTGCACTAATCTTAAGCAAATGTTTCCTTTCAAAGAACTTGAAACATGATTCTCTATCACAGCAGACAGTGAAGTTTGGGACAGTGTGTGGAGAGAGCACAGAGTCTCTTTTGAGGTGGTTTGATGCTGAACCCATTACGGTAGGTACAGAGCAAACCACAGCCCATAGCAGATTTATCTTATTTTTATAAGAAAGAACAAAAAAAAGAAACAAAAATAAAAACAAACAAACAAAAAAACCCAACAAAAACCAAACCAAAAAAGTCACAAAAAAAGCCCCAACGGAAATAAAAACCAAACCATAACAAACAATAAACCCCAAAACAACAGAAAAGAACAAAAAAGCAAAACCAAGAAAGCCCAATAAAAACAAAAAACAAACAGAAAAACCAAAACAACAAAAAAGAAAACAAACAAAAAAAAAAGAAACCAAACCCCCCAAAAAAAAGGAAACAAAACCAACCAAACAAAAAAAAACCCAAATACAAAAAAACCCAACATCAACAACCAAAAACTAAAAAAAGAGGTTCACGATCAGCTTTGTAACTGGTGGCTCTATTGATTCTGCCTTTATTAAGTGGAAAATAAAGTATGTGACATTTCTATTCAGTCTAGGTGTTACCAAAATTTACAATTAGTCCTTCCTGGTTGTATTTAGCAAGTAACAAGTTCATGCCTCCAAGCTGAAAGACAGTTTGGTACAGGAGCACACACAGACCTTGAAGTGTCAGCATTCCCAATCTTGGCTCGTTTTCACCTATTAAAATCCCTGGCTTTGTTGATTCTAATTTAATACCTGTATTAATTTTTTTAAAGATTGAAACCCCCTTTTTAATCAAGAAACTGTATTTCATCTCTAAACATTTATGGCTTGCACAGAGGTGGAAATCTTTTTCCCCTTTCGAGAAGTGAAGGCACTGATCTGAGCAGTGGTTTGACAAAACTGAAATCATGTGAGAAGTTTCCTCTGCTGTAGTTATTTTGTCTAAAAGCTGGTAACTTATCTGGCATCATCTGGGATTGTGTTGTGAATACTTCCTAGAAGGACTTTTACCTCTCAAACCCGTGCTAGTAGAAACTCTTACACTGAAATGTTGCTCCCATGGAGGGCTGTGGGAAAAGCTATGAAAAAAATCAGAAATTTAAAAAAAAAAAAAATTAAACATTTTAGTATCACTTGATATATTTAACAGACTATGAGTATGTGTCCTGCCTGTTTGCAGTTCTGTTCAGCATTGAAATAACTAGGACTGGTGGTGTCTGGAAAATTTGTCAACAGTGTTGTGGATGATGCTTCAGAATATAAGTTGGTCTCTTTCTGTTCGTCAGAGGAAAGTGCTATTAATAGAAAAGCATAATTTAAAAAAAAAATCTATATGTTGTTACTGAAGCTTTTTTTTCCCTAAAGTTTGCTTCGAGTCTGATTTCCTGTGTTTATTGTCTCTTTTCTCTAAGGGAGATGCATTAGCAAAGCGTGGCTTTGTGATGGCGATATTGATTGTGAGGATCAGTCTGATGAGGATAATTGCGAGGGCTATATGTGTGGACCACCAAAATACCCTTGTGCTAATGATACCTCCATCTGCCTACAGCCTGAGAAGCTCTGCAATGGGAGAAGAGATTGTCCTGATGGATCTGATGAAGGCGATCTTTGTGGTACTTCTTTTAGACACATTTTTTTCTGATTACTCTTGATGTTGTCTGTCTCAATGCTTCTTGTTGGAAAAAATGTTCCCATGTTAATCTTACTGAAATTTTATCACCATAACCTATGTGAGGGTTTTTCTTTTTATTAAAATCCTACTGAGTTTATGCTTGACGTATCAGTTTTCTTCAAATAACAGTAAACCCTGTTCCTTAATTAAGTCTTTTATTTTCAACTCCCTGAAAGTACTCTTGGAGGTAAACAATTTAAAAGGCATTGGTATGTAGGAACGGACTTAAGCTCATTTGCAGTTCTCTCCAAGTACAAGATTTTGAGTTCATATCATAGAATGTTAGAAGACACTTTAAAAATCATCCAGTTCCAACTCCCTTGCCACAGGCAGGGACACCTTCCACTAGATCAGGTTGCCACATCCAGCCTGGGCTTGAACACGTCCAGGAATGGGGCAGCCTCAGCTTTTCTGGCAACCTTTGCAGGGCCTCACTGCCCTCACAGTCAAAAATTTCTTTCTAATACCTAATCCAACCCTGCCCTCTGTCCCTTTGAAGCCATTCCCCCTTGTCCTGTCATTCCAGGCCCTTGTTCAACGTTCATCTTTAGCTCTTTTGGAGCCCCTTAGACACTGAAAGGTGCTCTAAGGTCTCCCTGGAGCCTTGTCTTCTCCAGGCTGAACAATCCCAACTCTCAACCTGTCTCCATGGCAGAGGTGCTCCAGCCCTCTGAGCATCTTCATGGACTTTCATGGACTTCATTGGCTTCCTCTGGACTTGCTCCAACAGGTCCATGTTCTCCTTACACTGGGGGCCCCAGAGCTATGTGTAGTGCTTCAGGTGGGGTCTCACAAGAATTCAAGGGGAAAATCTCCTTCCTTCTCCACCCTTTATTTGATGCAGCCCAGGGCACAGCTGGCTTTCAGGGCTGCAAGAGAACATTTCCAGGTCATGTCAAACTTCTCATCTACCAACATCCCCACATGCTTCTCAGGGCTGCTCTCAACCCATTCTCCACCCAGCCTGTGTTTGTGCTTGGGGCTGCCCTGACCTGGGTGTAGGTCCTTGCCCTTGGTCCCATTGAACTTCACATGTTTTTCACAGGCCAGCCTCTCAAGCCTGTCAGGGCCCTTCTGGATGGCATCCTTTCCATGATGAATGTTTACACACTAGATAATGTTTAAAATAAATGTAGAAATCTGCTTTAGAAATGTAAAACTTGGTTTGTGCTTCTTAGAGGCCTTTCATGTGTTTTAGTTGCCCTGGTGACTTTAAGGATATGCAATATAACTGAGAGCCCTTGTAGCCCTTAATTTTTATTTTTTTTCTTTTATGTTATTTCAGATGAATGTTCACTTAACAATGGTGGATGTAGCCATCAATGTTCTGTGGTTCCTGGGGGAAGAATTGTGTGCTCCTGCCCTGCAGGATTCAGTCTTGGTATAGACAACAAAACTTGTGAGGTTATGGATTACTGTACCAAGCACCTGAAGTGCAGCCAAGTATGTGAACAGCATAAAAACACTGTCAAGTGCTCATGCTACGAAGGCTGGAAGCTCAGTAAGGATGGAGAAAATTGTGTTAGTACTGGTAAGTTGAAATTCAGTGTGTTTTCAATATTCAGGATGTTAATAGATGTTGTAGCAATTTACTGAGAGGTTATTTCACTTTTCTATGTGAATATATAGGCTTGGATTATCCAGATGTGGGGCTGATGTGGCAATCTAAGGACTCAATAAAACTGTCTCTATTCTTGATGGACAAAGGGGTGCTGAAATATTAAGCTGTTGCTTGTAAGATTTTCTGAGAATGTCAATGACAAATAATTCCGAAATTGTTGGAAGTTTGACACCTTTTTCATGTATATTTAATGTGCGTGGGACACATATATATATATGTGTGTGTGTATATATATATGGAATATGGGGAATTTACTGTATATTTTTAAGAAATGGCTTAATCTGTGACATCATGGTATGGATCAGTATTAGCTGGGGGTTCAGGAGGTTAATTTTGAATGTACAGTTATGTGCTGCCTGTTAGCATTCATGATTAAGCAGTTTTTTCCCCCTAAGACATTCTAGTACTTGTTTTTTGTCATCACATAGAGAGTTTTCAGCTCAGTAATCAAGATGAAAACCAACATGAGCCAAAGGAGGAGCAGGGAATGCATTCCCCTGGTTGTTCACTACTGATAGCTACTGCAGCAGGATTTAGAAACTCTGTTAGGGGTGCCTTTTTCAAGTGCAGTGCTGCGTGTAAAATACAAACATGTATGTGCAATATAAACTGGCATCATGTCTTTACCTGCCCCACAGGGAGTTAAAACAGTATTGATTTTGCTGTCTAGATTTCCAGAATTTCAGTTTGGGATTCTTTGATATTTTCATTCTATATTATTTTCTTCTTTGATGGTGTCTTATCAATTCTGAATAGAAATATCTCCCAGACTGTCTATTGCTTTTTGGATATTTCGGAATTTAGTTGATATCATGATTAAGAAATTCTTTACTTATTCCACATACTATTCATTCTGTTCTTTCCACTTTGACAATGCTCTAGCTAATTTACACAACATTTTAGAACTCTTACAGTAGTGACAAAGCAAATAACCTACTTAGGGACAAAATATTTATTGGATGTAATAAAAATAGTGTTTCTCTTTTCAAAACAATGAATAATTAAAGTTTAGTTTTATACCATTGATATTGTCTTGAGGAGCTTTTAGCAAATGCTCATGAATTGCACATCTTGCCTGTGAGCTTTATTTTTAATTTGTTAAGAATGTGGTTTACATTCAGCAGGCTGGAATAGCTGTTATAATGTCTAGAATAATCTCCAAGTTCAGTGTTTGTGTCTCTGTAAGTGTTACTATCATGTGTAAATAGTTGCTCCTGTGGTACGGAGTCAGGTTTGCATGTTCAGATTTACTGAGCTCTGATGACAGTAGACTCAAATCAGGCTTCACTGGTATATTAATGTAGTTCTGTTTGTCTGAAATTTATTTTATTCCTGTCAAAGTTGTTATTTTATGGCAGTGTCTTAGTCTTATTCTCACTGATTTATTTTTTTTTTGATCAGGCTGATTTGTTTTGTTATGGATATTTCCAGTAATTCAAAAAAGTCCATTCTTACTGGATTACAGACACAAAAGGGATAAAAGCATTTCAGGCAGACTTAGTAACTCACTGGAGGAAAACTTCAAACAAAGTTTAAATTAAAGCAGGTAGAAGTGACCAGTATTTGGAAACTAAGGGGGGAAAAAAACCCAAGGTGAAATGCTCTCATTTGTTCTGTAGAGTGAGCCTACTAGTTTCTCAATCTTCCTTAAACCCATGAGCTGTTTCTGCTTAAAGTTTACTGATGTTGGTGAGAATCTAAAGTTACAGATAGATTTTTTTTTTTTCAGATTTTCTCAAAGAATTTAATACTAAATATATGATCTGAGACCTGAGATGTCAGGTGATACAAAGAAAAATGATACCTTTTTCTTTACAAACTGGAAAAACTTGTGCCAATGCATCAAAGCTGCAACAAAATTATCCCATATTGAATATGGCATATGCTTTTATAGTCACTAATAAAACAAATTTCGGTTTATTTAATTCAAAAGGCACAAGAAGTACTCTGAAGGAAAGATCCTCTGATACTTCAATTCTTTACTGTGTGAAAGGCATTTTAGTAAAGTGAGAACAATTTTGGTCCCATTTGTGAATGTGTGGTTCTCACAATGTCCATACCATTTATGTCTCTGGGCAAGAGATCTTGAATGAACTTAAAATAAAGCAAGAAAAACCTTTTATACAATACTATTATAAGTAAAGTTCAAAGTAATCTTGCAAAGATAAGCAGTCTCCCAAATGCCAAACTACTATTTCAATAATTCCAGTAGGTATGAAGTAATTCTTAGAATAGCCATGGTGATTTTAAATGCCTTGAACCAGGAGTAGGTGTATTATATTAGAGCAGTAACTAATAATCTGTTTTCCATGAGGAAAAAAAATTACTCAGAGGAAAATGATTATGTTGCCCTTGGCTACTTTCTTTTTTTCTCTCTAAAATAACACTTTGCTAACACAGGCAAGCATTACAGTAGACCACAGCAGTAACCTATAAAGCCAGTGTGCAGCATGTTTTCAGAATATTGTAAAAACATTTTTGTGAGTCTGTCAGAAATGTAATGGGAATATGAATGCTGAAAATGCAATAATGATTTCAACTTCTTTTTTTGCCTGATTGCGTATCAGAATCAAATACTGTATTTGTCAGAGGAATCTAATGAATTGCCAGAGAAATATAATGAGTTATGGAACTAAAATGTTTAAAATTGAGCAGTTTTTTTCTTTTCAGTTCCTCTTTCAAACTCATTCTTAGATTCCGATTTTCTCTTATTTCTGCTTATGTCGTCTTCTTGTCTTGGGGGTTTTAAATATTGTTTTCTTCTCCTTGAGAGTTTCTTTACTTTCCATATCTCCTGTTTCTGTCTAGTTTGCTGTTCTGGCATTGTTACATTACTGACTTCCCAAAGACTAAATGTGTTTCTTATATTTAAATTTGTATTGATTGAACTAAGAGTATGTTGCAGAGCTCCATTATTCAGATAGAAAGTCAATAAAAATTATATGTGTTCATACTCTTGTCCCTAGTTCCTCTTGGAATACGTACCAAAATAAGTCTTGCTATTATATCATACTTGCTCTTTCAGTTGATAATAAGAATACAGAAAAAAAAATTGGTCTTGAAAGATAATTAAATCTTATGTTTATTTTCAACCTTTCAGAATCGGGTTTTCTAAGCTTGGGAGGGGGAACTCTGTTATATCACTATATTTACATATATTTTTCTGTGATGTATCTGTATGTTTTATCTGTTTTAGCAGGTTTGAAACTGCAATTTGTTGTAGTTTCCAGATTGCTTTCAATACTAAAATGGAGGGAGGGTGGGAAAGGGGGTAGTCCAATTCTCTCTGAGCAGTATCAAACTTTTAATAAAGTTTTATTTTTTCAGAGTCCTTATG
Source organism: Pseudotriccus pelzelni (assembly GCA_035584735.1). Taxonomy (NCBI): domain Eukaryota; kingdom Metazoa; phylum Chordata; class Aves; order Passeriformes; family Tyrannidae; genus Pseudotriccus; species Pseudotriccus pelzelni. The sequence continues at coordinate 4,726,015 of JAWMRA010000164.1, forward strand.
AAATTATTGTTTTCCTTTGAGGTGACTGTCATAAAAACCTAGTGTAGATTGCTTGTTGTGCTGCCACTGTTAAAATAAGCGTCAATGAAACAGTAATCTTCAGTCTGAATTTTTCTCAAGAAAAAACTTTTAAATTTAAACCATTAGAAAAAATGAAACATTATTCTTTATATACAGTCTTTTTTGAATGTATTATATAGGCAGTTTTCTTCTATTAGAATTTTTTCTTACAGCTGTTCATGTTGTTCATACTTTATGTTTTTATCATATATTTTATACATTTATCTGTATGGCAAAAAACCTTGGTGCACTTATGAAATAAGAAGGTACAGAAATGTATGATTTTTTTCTCTAATAAATTTTTAACAGCTGATTTTCCGTAAAGTTTTAAACAATGTCATCAATGTCAGTTACGTTGATTTGAGATTTTACAACAATGCTCTTAGTCAACTTGTAGAATAAAAAATATTTGCTTTCAATTTCTAGAAGAGGAATCAAATGGGAAAATAAAATACAATTTTGGTTTTATAGGGTGATGGCAGTATAACTTTAAATAAAATTGGTTTGATTGAGCCTGAAAATTCAAATTCACTAAAATACAGCTCATTTTATAGAACCATGGAATGATAAGGTTGGAAGGAAGATCAAAGGCTAATTTTAATACTGCTCTTGTTTATCTGCTTTCTAAGACCTTCGAGACACCCTCAGTGGTAAACTCCAAATTTCCCAGGGGTGAAATATTTCAGTGCCTCACTCTCCTAAGATTTTTGTTTTTCTAGTGTTTGAGTCTTCCTGGTCCAGTTTAAGCCTTTAATCCTTGGCCTACTTGTTATTTATACAGAAAATAGGATTTTTCCCATTTTCAATTCATAGGCTTTTTATGTCTTTGGAGACTTTTATGTGCTTCCAGTCATCATTTTATTCTATTTCTTTTTTAGACTAAGAAGTTCCAGATTGTTCATTGTTTTCTTGCAGGCCCTGCTTTCTACACCTCTTACACCACTTGCTCTTTTCTCCTTGCAGTTATGTAGGTGATTGACATTGGTTTTAGGATTTGTGTTCAGAGAAGGGTGCAGTATCATACTCTGTTCTCCACAAAGCTTAGGGGAAGGGAGTGGAAGGGTTGTGTCATCTTTATTTCAAGTGTCAAGATCCCATTGGACTTTAAACCTTTTCATCATTGTTCTTGATAATTATTACTGTAGGTTATTTATCTTAAGATGTCCTTCCTCTGCTTTGAATGAGAGAAACCCATCCAACATAGCACATGTTTATTGGATTTCTTTTGGGTTTTTTCCATTGTGGTGTTAATTACTGAGAAGTATAAAAGAAGCTACTGTTGATGATTGTGATGTGTGTTCTTATGCATGGGAATTGCAAAACAACCTGCATAATAGCTGAGAATCTATCAGAAATTGGGAATTAAAGTATTTCTCAAGTTCAGATTACTGGTACTTGTGAAATGGCTACTAATGTCAGTGATCCTGCTCTTTATTAAATTATTTAACTACTGCAGAGCTTTGAAAATGACTTTGCAGGAAGTCATTCATTGCTTTCACAAACAGGAGGATCATTTGGAAAGTTCAAGCCAGAATTGAACAAGTACTTCAGGAGCAGAAACAGCTCTGCTGAAGTACCTGATTAGCTTAAAACATCGTCATTTAATCTGTGTGTGCAATGGGTATCAGGAGAAGAACGTGGTGAAGTTAAGATTTTCAGAGGTATTAACACATCTCTCTACTTGAGGACAATTTGTGTGACTTTGAATATTTCAGAAGATGCAATACTGCCTATTGCCAATAACCTGGCTTTTATATAAATGGGGGTTTCATTGTATGGGGAGCAAGACCCTCAGTATAACTTGTGTTTTACTCTAGGAGAAAGAACTGGGAGGAAAAAAAACAATTACTTCCCCACAGCAAGGGTTTGCTGTGAAACCTTTATTAAAGTTGATTTAACAATTTACAGAATCCAATTTTTATCTTCCTTTTTTGTTTCATTAACACAGGTACTTGTTTGCAAAACCTTTCCTAATTTAAAATATGTAAGAACTATAATAAAAAAGCATCAATTTCATAGTATGGTTGACCTATGCGGAGTGTGCTTACAGATATTTATGTGCAATTTGATGTAAACTCACTGGCACAAATCATGTAACGTTAATTGAATAAAAAAGGAAGGAGAACTGTAATGGTAGCTGGATTTGTGATGAAGTGTATCAATAAGCATGTACAATGTTAATTTTCTTGCTTGTTAGTTTGGGGTGAGGGGTTTTTAAGCACTACAATTGCAAACCAAGGTACGTTGTATGTTGAAAAGGTACATTATATATATATTAGTAAAATGTTTCAGCTAACTGCTATTTGAAACAATGTATAATTTAATGGATTAATATTTTCTGAAACTTTGGAGAAATCAGATTTTGATTTTGCTACTGTGACTTTTTAAAGCTCAAATTATGGGCTGCAAAACACAGTTCAATAGTTGAGTTTTATATTTCTGAATTTAATTTTTAATATCAATTGTTGGGGTCAAAGGTAACATTAGAAGGGAGAAGTCAAAAGTTTGTAGGACCGAAAAAGTGTTTGAAAGATTCCTTATCAGAAGATGAGTTGTTTTAATCATCTGTTCCTCCTGATTAAGTGTTCTGTTGTTTACTCTCTACTTGTCATTTGTATCAATATGTAGCAGTATCTTCTTTATTATCCTTTTGAAATGTATAATCTTCTGCTTTCAGATCCATTCGAGGCTTTCATAATTTTTTCTATTCGACATGAGATCAGAAAAATAGATCTTCACAAGCGTGACTACAGCCTCTTGGTTCCTGGGCTAAGAAACACAATAGCCCTTGACTTTCATTTCAGTCAGAGTTTACTGTACTGGACAGACGTGGTAGAGGACAAAATTTACCGAGGCAAGCTCTCTGACACTGGAGGTATGGATTTAATTTTATTATTCTTAACAGTAAGAACTGCTGCAGTTACAAGGTGTTGGACCTGTTCAATCATAACTGAGCTGCCATTCACAGAAACAGAATTTATGATGTTATTCTGCCTTTGAGAAGGTGTATATCTAGATTGTACCTGATGTCGAGGTGGAAAAGACCTTTATTATCAAAGCTTCTTTTTGCAAGAGGCTATAGGGGAAGAAAATGGCAAATGCAAAAGGTTGATATTTCTTCCTGGTCCAATGAATGCAATATTGATTTCTTTCACCTTTTTGTAATTTACCTTCATCTTATTGAAAAAGTATGAGAATTTATCAGATGTCTGATAAATATGTCTGTCACCTCTCACTAGGTGACAGATCCTACTTCAAAATTTTATAGCATCCAGAAAGACTTGTTCTTTGTTCTGGTGACCTAATGATGGCCCATAACTCAATATAATCTCATAACATATACGAAAGAACTTCTACAAAATGTTCTTTGTTTAAGTGTGTGTTCCAGTGCTTTCATTCCTGCGTGAGCAAACAGACATAAGAATGTCTGATTTGCTTCTGCAAAAGTCCACTTATGCATTCACACATATGTTCTCTGACATGCTTGATTTTTAGTTTCCTGGTTTGTTTTTTTCTGCTCATTAGTAGACTGTTTTTGTGGGTATTTTATATCCACAGATCCAGATGAGGAAAGAAATATCCTACACTGTTAAGCATGTAAAGACAGTGAAAGAATTGCTGCTTTCCAGTCATGGTTTTGGTGTTTGTATGACACCAGTAAGAGCCTGTTGTCACACTGTGTTTTAATCCCACTGTACCAGAACCCAAGTGACTTCTATGATGTAACAATTAAAGAAAAAATTAATTTAATCCCTCAGTCTTGCAGCTGTCAAGAACTGATTTGCACCTGCAAGAGCACTGTGCCTTCCTGCAAGTCCTGAGGACTAGCAGAGTGGTTCTGCAGTTACAATTTATGTGGAAAATTTTGTGATTCTCTGAAGGAAGTATTTGGTAGGGAAAAGCTGTTAGTAGACAGCAACAGTGGGAATCATGCTTGTGAACTCAAAGGAATAAAGTCAGGCTGTTTATTGTGGAGCTTCTCAAAGTATATATCCCAAACAGGGTTCTCCCTGCCATTTCTGACTTTGTCGCAGTCTTTCAGTTTTCTCTTTTTCTGATTGAGAAAGAAGGGAAATGGAGCTGCATGAATTCTGTACCTCTCCTGGATTGCTATGCATTTGGGCTCTGACCTTTATGGAAAGTTTCAGGGCTTTACTTACTAAAGCACCAGAGACTTAAAATTTTTTATTACTGTGGAATGAGTTTTATTTGTGTAGCTTCCAAAGCTAAACTTATATTCAGCATCCTGTTGCATTTGTAAAGAAAAAAAGGTCACCTGGAACAAAGTGTTATCATCCATCAGATACAGATTAACCAAGAGTTCACTCCAAGAACATATGGTAGACTCGTATGTCCATGTTCACTATACTAGACTCTATCTTAGTTCTTTAAGACTCTTTTTTTTTGTCTTTGTTTTCCTTCTCTTTTTAAGGTGTTAGTGCCATTGAGGTTGTGGTACAACATGGCCTGGCCACACCTGAAGGTCTTACTGTAGATTGGATTGCAGGAAACATATACTGGATAGACAGCAATTTGGACCAAATTGAAGTAGCAAAACTAGATGGCACTCTGAGAACAACCTTAATAGCTGGAGCTATGGAACATCCAAGGGCTATTGCTTTGGATCCCAGATATGGGTAATTATAATAATGTTACTTTTTATTGTTGCAAAGTATTTCAAAGTTAGAGGTTTAAATGTGAGATTGATTGAGTGCCTGTTTTGCTGTGAGTTCTAGTTTCTAACTTATCTTTGGTAGTACTTGAAAGTGTATTTTGAGTGGTACGCAATCCATTATTGGTGGGTTTTGTCCCAGTGAAAAGGGTTAAAAACGGTAAGTCATGAGATTTACAGATATCAACAGATATCCGTTCATTGGCAAAGTACTTCCCTTGCCATGTGGTTGCTTCATTTTTATTTTTTTTTAATCTGGATGATAGTAACTGGAGCCTTTGGTCTAACCTTCCTGTGTGGTTAATGGACAGATTTAAGTGTTGTCAGGTGATTCATCATACTTAGAGTCTGATTTTTTGATGAGGCTGTAAAAATGTAGCTTAGATGTTACTGGAAGACTAACAGTTGAGTAAGGTAAATCCCACCTTTTGTATTTGGTTCTCCATCTTAAAATAGAGAGAATGTTTGAGACTGTCAGTATTTTTTTCTACTTGTTCATTAGGGATATCCTATAAACCAGAATATTAAGTGATAGTCAATAGCTACATTGTCTTCTCATAATTATTATTCTTTCAGAGAAGGAAATAAAAAAAACCCAAGCAACTCAACAACAAAAACAACAAACCACCAACCACAAATTAAATGTGGTCGAAAATAATACAAATTGTCAGTTTGCAGTAATATTTAATTTTGGGAATATTTAATTCTAGGATTTGCCACGGTCTGTTGTGTCTTCACTGAATATTTCTTTCAGAAACAAAGCTGTGAACATAAAAATAGATAAAAGTCCCATATTCTGACACCTGCGGTCTCCCTGAGACCAAAATTGTGAATTAGGATGAACGTGCTTTAAATGAGTAAGGATATTGCCCTTTCAACTGAGATGGTAGATAGGTTATTTACAGAGTGCATTGCTTATCTATAGAGATCTTTAAAAAGAGGCATCTTGTTGGCAGAAAAATTGGCAGAGAAGTTGTTCAAATTAAATGGTTGGAAGGCAAAAAAAAGAAAAAAAATCACCACTCTTGCTAAAACTGAAGGTTTAATCGGCCTCTTGAAAGACTGGAAACAATTGATGCTACATTATGTTATGAGTAAGGAAAGAATAAAGTCTTTGAACACAGTTAGAAGTAGCTCCTCAATCTTTTCACAAATAAATATGAATGAACACTGATGATTCAAAGCAAAGGGTTGTGTTAGAACTGCACAAATCCTGTATCCCAATAGAGGTGTGACTCCACAGCTCTCTTCCAACCTGCAGTGAGGCTGAGCACGTGTTCTCAGACTGCACGTGCACAGAAGTATTTAAAATAAACTTTCATGCATAAACATGTGCGTCCACGTGAATCTACACAGGCAAAAACTCAGCACTGAGACAACAGCATCATGTGGTCTTATCCTGTTTAACCTCTCTGGCTGTTCAGGTTGAAGGTCTTTTGGTGGGAAATATGAAAACTTGTCACAAGTTTGGTTACAGTCTGACTGCCATTAGCTCTTTACAACTAATCAGAAGTTTTCCTTTCAAAGGTATTTTCCTTTAATGAGTAAAAAAAAGTTTGAGTGTTTAAAACTCAACAAGCTGGGAATAGATAGAGTGTATTTTTGGGCTTTTGGTGATGTTGCTTCTGACCCTTAGCAAGTTACTACTTTGGTAATACAAGTAAAAGATCTGCTTATTGAAAAAACACTGGAGATAGAACCTAACTTGGAGACCCGACCATAGAACATAGTTTTTCAGTTTTCTGGGGATTGATCTGTATAAAATTGGTTGATCACATACCAAAATCTAGGGGTCTGTATTGGAACACTCTTAATAATAGATAAAAAAATCTGGGTTAGCCTGTTCCTTGGTCCCTGCTACCTCAAATCACCTTTCTTCCCATTCTCCCCTCTCCATCCTTCTCATCTGTGGATTGCTTTCAAAGGCTTTCATTATAATTTAATTTAATGAGATGGGTTTCTAATTATAGAGGGAAGAAAGACAAGATGTTACTTGTATAAATGGACATAAAAAAGAGAATGCTGGTAAACTCCTAGTTTTTAAAAAACTTCCTTGATTTCATAGTTGCTCTAACACTAATAATGAAATATTACTTCCATGTTACCCTTTTACTTCAAGGAATTTATACAGTTGCCCAAATTGATCTGTATTTATTCCTTTTATTTAAAGCATGTAAACACTTGAATTTTTTTTCCAATTCTTGTCTTATTAAACCATTTCAGATTATTCCTGGTGCTTTAATATTTTCTTCTAACCCTTTTCTTTTCCTCTTTGTCTTACAAGGATTCTGTTTTGGACGGACTGGGATGCAAATTTTCCTCGCATTGAATCTGCTTCCATGAGTGGAGCAGATAGAAAGATCATCTATAAAGACATGGACACTGGAGCCTGGCCTAATGGCCTTACTGTAGATCACTTTGAAAAAAGAATAGTGTGGACAGATGCCAGGTAAAGTGATAACAGCTTTCTTATTATCTGCCGATAAACCCTTATTCTTACATGCAGAAATGTGCAGTGTAAGTGGAAGGTAGTTATTAACATCATGGACATAAATCACTTCCAGGCAGTGGCCCTTCCTGGTCCAGATCCCAACCAACAGTGTGGCTTCCTGGCCTGACCCTGGATGGTCACCACAAATTTTTCTGGTGATTTGGACTCTTAGTTGACCCTGGCTGCCACCCCTGGGACCTGCTCTTGCCTCATTCAGGGGCAGGGGTGAAGCCTCTGCTTTGCCAGCTCTGGTATCATCCATGGCTCCTGGCTCCCTGTTCCTCAGAGAGCAGTTCCTACATGTCCTCCCTGACACTTATCTGTGGAAGGCCCAAGATAGTTAACTATTCTTTCTGTAAGTTCATCTGAAACTGATTTTCCTGTTGTATTTTTCACAGCAGGGAGGTAAATTTAAACATTATACAAGCAAACCATTATTTCATATCTCTATTAAACTATCAATATGAACTAAATCATCTCTGAAATTAATGGTTGCACTGTGAACATCCTTTGGTCCTACCAGTAGATAAGAGTAAAGTTCTTATACATTTTGCCCAATTTCATAATGGTTCAAATGTTTATTTTATTTTTATGTAATCTTAAATTTGGGGTTATCTTGTAGGTCAGATGCCATTTATTCTGCACTCTATGATGGAACCGGCATGATAGAGATCATTCGGGGTCACGAATATCTTTCTCACCCTTTTGCTGTTTCTCTGTATGGGAGTGAAGTGTATTGGACAGATTGGAGAACCAACACACTGGCAAAAGCCAATAAGTGGACTGGCCAGAATGTCAGTGTAATACAAAAAACAAGTGCTCAGCCATTTGATCTTCAGATCTACCATCCAAGTCGTCAACCACAAGGTGACTCTTTATAGAACAACTAATTATTGTTCCTATGTCAGGGGGGATAAGTATTCTTTTTATATATAAATATCTCTATGCTTAGTAGAATAATTTATTATTGTTCCTATGAGGGGGAGAAATAGGCATATTTTAATATAAAATTTTATATGAATTTGTGGCAGAAGTTTGTATGGAGTTTATATACATATATAAGTATATATCTATATATGTACCCTGCAAAATACCAATGCTGAAAAAATAATTGAATATGTATTTTTATTTGTGAGACATAACAAAAACAGTCACTATTTTGTATTTGGATGTAGGAAACAGAAAATACCACTGGAGGATGACCTCCAATTAGTTACGGAATTTCCCAGGTTCTCTGGGTAAACTCTTCTGTCGAAAAGTGGGTGTTAATAGAAACTACTTTAAAATTCACCTCGTATACACTTGTGGGGTTTTTTTTTAATATTGAGAAATGATATTTTGTTTTGCTTCTCAGGATTTGTAGAGCTCAGTAAGCCATTTAGACCTTTATGTTAGTGGGTTCCGAGCAATCTCGATTTGAAAACATTAAATCCTGACGATTTTGTACAGCTCTGTAAATGTCTTGAAACCTAGTTCTGAGTCAGTTATACATAGAGAACTATGGATATAGCTCTAATGTAAATGAGTACCAGCAAGGAAAATTCTCCCTGCATGTTAGTAGTCCAAAAATTTGAAGGATGCTCCCTAAGAGCACACGTGGAAAAAAGGAAAGCAATGAATACAACTCACTGCTGGTTCGTGAAGCTTCATGACAACTGTGATAAAGACTCACAGTGACTTCCTCATCTTACCTCACAGCAGGTGACACAGATTGTCAGGATACATTTTTCTCATGGCTTTATTTTACAATAATAATGAATGTGTATTGAAGAAGAATGTTGCTGGTTTACAGTGGATGTCAAGTTCCTTGGACATTATTACTTTTTGAAATAAGCCTCTTATTTCTCTAATTTTTATGAATTTACTTTTTAGGGCAGTATACTGCTCTAACAAAGCAGTCTGACTTCTAGACTGAAGAATATTTATGCCCAGGATGTGAAAATATGAGTGGAGTAAATATGCACCTCTGCACACCCCTTTCAAATAACGTGATAGTCTTTGGTTTGAAGGTTTTTTTTAGTTTGGTTTGGTTTTGGGGGATTTGGGTTGGTTGGTTTTTGTGGATTATTTTTGTTTGCTGTTGTTTTTTTGGTTTTGTGGGTTTTTTTAGGTGGAGAGGGGATTTAATTTTTTTTTTTTTAATTAGTCACTTCCTGAGCTTTGGGATTTTTTGGGATTTGAGGAGCTCTGTTCCATGTTTGGTGTTTTCAGAGTAGCAGTGGAGTTCCCATTAGCCTTTTCATGCTGTCAGAAAAAGAACAACTGTTTTCTGTTTGGATTGGGGCCAGGCAGCGTCTTCAGAGAGAGTCTACAGCCTAGGGAGGCATCAGTCAGTATTCCACAGTCACAAATATCTTGGCCTCAAGGCAAGTAAAAGCTGTAGAAGAGTTTTCAGCTGTTATTTGCCAGAATAAAGAAGTTCAAATATCAAGTTTTGTAATTGCAGGCTTTATTTTGGGAAGTAGAAAATGCTGGATTCTGATTTTATGATTGGCCTTTTGGGTTTGCTCTAAATTGTTCTCTTCCAAAGGAAGGAATTTTTTTCCTGAATCTCCAGTACCTTGCTTTACTGGAGCTAGAGAAAAATAGTGATACTATGCTGTAACTTCTTATTTTTCTTTTGAATTTGTTGCTATTTTTCAATAAATGAACAAGATATCATGCAGGTTAGAGTCCCAAAATAAAATTAACAGTAGATTTACACTGCAAATTGTCAGTACAAATGTAGTACTGAAGCATGAACATTTTTTACTTGAATCTCCACAGATCTACATCTGGGTCACCTATGTAGGTAAAAGTTTATTAGCTTTCAATATATATCATGCAAGTTATTTTGATTGAAATAAAGTAGAGCAGAGCTAAAGAAATTCCTGTAGCCTCAAGCAACATTCAATCTAGGACAGATGCTAATTTAAGATAGCAAAGTTGCAGTGAGATATTTGTATGGATGATAAGTTCATCTGTCAGTAAACCACAGGGGATTGTGGAAGCCTCCTCACCTAATGCAGAATATTCTCAGGAATATGAGCTTGAGACCCACTCATCTTCACAGAACCAAAGCCAAGTGTTAGGAATGCTGTTAACGAAGCAAACACAGGGTTTCTAGGAAGAACATTTTCTTTCAACTTGCTCCATTATATTAGAAATCCACTTGCTGTGGAGAGCAAGGTCTTCTATTTTAGTCACAAGAAGTTGTACCAGGAGATGCACTGAAGATAGTGATAAGAGGGGTAAATATAGTGCATTGGAAAGGATCACAGCTTGAAAACAGAAAGCTGTGAATTTCTCACACATTCTCCTTTTTTTTTTTTTTCCCATTTCTCAAGGGCATTACTTTGAATTAAAAGGAAAAAAACCTAAAAAAAACAAACACAGATTGGAATTATTTTCCTCTCTGCAAATAAAATTTTTATTTAAAAAATAATAACAAGCAGTATAACAACTGTTGAATATAAAGTATATTGGTACCACTGGGCTCTTTTGTAATTAAAAAATGAAAAACATAGAACTCCATAGTACTGTTTTGTTACAATATTCTGTTGAGGCTCAGATTACCAGCTGTTTAAAATAAATAACTTTTTACAGAAATGTAAGATATTAAGAGGGGTAGATTATGAAAAAATTTATTAGTTTGCAATTTGACCTCAACCTTGTGTACATCCTTTTTTACGTCAAAACCAGCAGAAAGTGCTATAAATACTAAAAATTATGCAAAATACATACAATTTTTCTGAGCTTTAAACTGGGTTCCTTAGTGTCTCGTGAAAGTTCCATTTTGTTTTAGGAGTTATAAATGCAATTTCTCCTCCCATTGTCTGAACTCAGCATCCCATCTTTGACAGTGGCTGATCAGGGCCTAATGGAAGGTGTGAACCTGGGGAAAGACAGCAGCCGTTCTCCTCCCATACAGGCTTCCAGTGGCCCGTAACTCAGTGATTTTTCAGCCTAAAATGGTCTTTTTGGTCTTTAAGGGCTTTGACTTAGTCTTCTTGTATGAATTCTACTTGGCATATGGTCTGTAACTTTTTGGGCAGGTGGTTCAGGTGTATAATTGTTCACTGTGTGATGGAGGACCTCATCTTGCTTCTTTTGACCCCCAATAGTTGATAACAGGAGCTTCAGAATTACCAGGAAGTTATCATACTCTATACAATGGCATATCATGAAGAACTGTGTTTTCTTTGCCCTAATAATATTCTTGTTTATTTAGCTTCATGGTGATATGTAAGTTTTTGTTAGGTAGTAAGCTGACTAATTCTTGAAGTGAATGATTACAAACTGGAATAGGAATAGTGGTTAGAGAAGATAATTATTTGGTTTAGAACACACGTTTTCTGATCTGTCCTAACCTGCGAATTTACAAGATCCAGTGCTAAAATAATCAGATATAAACAGGTGGTATAAAGATTTTTAACTTGGCTGACTACAGCAGGACGATCTTTGACCTCATGAAAAGCAATGCTATTGAAATGGTTGAAAGTGAGCAGAGGATTAGATCTGTAGCTGGTTTTAAATATGAGTAGGAATTGATTGTCATCAATTTAAAAGGACCCTTTTGATGTAACTGTAGTGCATCTGTTTGAAGGTGTGGGCAGAATTTAATCATGTTGTGCTCCATTAAAGTGTGAGATCAAACCATGTCTCGCTAATCTGATGCCATGAAGGGACAGGTTCAATGTGAAGTTAATGGGGAGCATAAGTTGGTCCACAGTGAATGAGCATATTGAGAGGTTGTCAGAGTAACTGTTCATTTGTCAGCTGGTGATAGAATGTCTGAGGGATTTTTTTAAGGGTTACTGGTCAAGAAAAATAATCATTTTGCTTAAATAAAATTGGAGAGCAGTCAAGAAGTAATATGATGACAGAGTGACATATGCATGTCTGTGCTTGGTACTGTAAGAGAAATAGAATGACAAGCAATCAGCAGTGGAAATAATTAAATAATGCAAAAGGCTGGCCACTTGGTGAAAATGCCAGTTCTGTGGGTTGCTATGATCAAAAGGAAAATACATTGCTGGAAATTATTAGAAAAGGAATAAAGAAGTACAGATAGGGAGCTGTGGTGCTGTATAAATCCGTATGACTCCCACATCTTGAATACTGTACACAGATCATATAACAGTTATTGAGAAAACTTGACAGGCAGCTCAAGATTATGGGAAAGGTTTTGGTCTGAGGACAGGTAGGCTGATACTGCTCAAAATACAACTTACAGACAGGCTTCTGTATGTTGGCCATCTGTGAAATCATAAATGGCATGGAAAGGTGAATAAGGAAGGGTTATGTGGTTATTCACAATAGAAATAGAAGAAAGTATTAGAATCAGCACAAGGAAAGAGAAGCCAAAATTTTGAGAGTGAAAGCAATAACATATCTATGTGCCTTCAGGAGAATTAGTTTTTATTAGAAAATAAGGAATGGGCTTAGCTGTTATTCAGTGAAAGCAGTATGAATATGAAAGGAATGTATAAATATGTTCTGCTAGAAGTAATTTTTAGATTATGATAGTTTGCTCCCGGAGTTGTTCATTCATGTGGAAACAAACACATCTGCTTTAGAACACTTCTTTTTCCACAGATTTTCTATTCCATGCTAAATGAAGGGAATTGTGAGGGGAATTGTGATGTGAACAGACAGTACATGAATTGTACTGACTCCTCTGTGGATACCTGGAGCAGATTGGAAGCCCAACTTCAGTGGATAAGAACAAAATGCACTACTTGCACCGAAAGACAAGTTGTATTTATTATTTTTAGGCCCTGAATAAATCATTGTCACAGATGGTTGTATGCATATAGAGAGACTGAGGTTCCACAGAAAACACTGTTTTGTGTTGTTGGCAAACAAATTAAAGGAAATTCTGCTTTACAAAACACAGGACTAAATTTGACATCTCACAGCAGCCATGTTAAAAATGTCAAAAAATTGCAGGAAGTCAAATTACTAGATGGTTTCCTTAAATCCCTTACAGTCTAAAAGATTCTATGATCTCCTTCACAATATTGTCAAAAGTCTGAGTTATCTTTCTTTTCTGTTGTATAGTTCATAGAGGTAGATGACTTATATTTTCTAGTAGTGCATTAACAATTATTGTCTGTGAAGGATCCTTGAACCTTTTTGAATTCAGTGTTTCTTCCTTAACTTCGTGGCTTTTTTCTTCCACACAAACTTGTCACCTTATTATAAGAGATCACCCCTGATTTTCTCATATTGTTTCTATAGATACAAGAAAAGTGATGTTAAATAAACATCTCTGTGTTGTAGTTTTTGGCAAAGGCAGAGTCAAGCACAGTCATCCCATGAGGATAATGAGATATTTACAATCTATTAGCAGTCAAAGAAGATATTATATCATTAAGCAGCAATAAATATTTTTAAGCTTATTGTGCCAGATGACATTTTTATCAAAGGTTTAGGAGACCTGACAGAGGGGATATGGGATGCTGCTATCAATAAACTTTTGGGGCAAATTAAAGGTTGGGAGAGTGCTGAGTGGCCTCCAGTGCTGCCAATGCTTAAAAGGGGCAAATGGGATGACTTTAAAAAAGTAAAACCCTGAGGAGTTTTTTTTGATGGAATCATGATGGAAATAATTTCATTAATCTGTTTAACTAGCTTCTTGAAACTTCTTGAAAGCTTCATCCTTCCTGTAGTACTGGTTCAACAAGTGAGAGGTTAAAGGGTCCAGGAGTTGGTAGATAAATGTAAGGAAGCACTGAGGGAAAAAAATAGTTCCAGGAAGCAAACTTTGATTTTTGTCTTCAAATTTTAGTGCTTGAGCTAAATTTATTTTGCAAAGAAATTCATACATCAGATTTCTCTAGTTGTCTAATTACTTGTATTGCAGGCTAGCACAGTGCTGGAGGAATATATTCTAAATTAATTGGTTTTGATAATTATAAATTTGTCTTTGTGAGTCAGTCATTCCCTCTTTCCATTAGAGTTAATTTTCAAAGTGTGGTTTTTTTAGTAAGAGGGAAAATCAGCATTGCTTTCTGTTTATGCCTGAAATGTCTCTTCAGCAGTGCTCTAGAACTGTGTATTCTAGATAATAATTAAGATAATAAGAATGGTTTCCAGATTTTGTAAGACTAAGAATTCTTCTCCAGTCAGCTTTCCTTCTGCTCTTTAAAGCAATTTTAGCACGCCTTATTCAATCAGTGAGCTGTAGGAAACTGCCTGTGAAAAGCTACAGTTAGGAGAGGGTTTTTTTTAAGAAAAGTAGAAATACTTTGCCATGTCTTTTTTTGGGTTATCTTTGCATGTTAGATTTCCATCTAATATTCTGACAGAGAGATCAAATTGAGAGGAAACATTGAATTTGCCAAAGTTCATCTCATAGTCTAAGCTTTGACTAAGCTTTCACAAAATTAAATCTGTTTTTCAGGTCCTCATCATGCTAACGTTTTTTTAATCCCATCTGTCCTTGTTAGGAGTGTAAAGTTCTATACATTTAAATCTTGTGAATAGGCTGCAAAAATAATATCTTCCTGGTAAAAGTTTATCCAGTGGCTTCATGAGGTTACAATGATAAACTTTGTGACTGCATTAACAACAACAACAAAATATTCTTAAACAGGAGTTGAATGTTATCCTAGAAAAAGTGATTAGCGCACAAGCCCAGTTTATCACTGAGGCTGAGTTTGTCTTTCAGTAGAATATTTACCACTTTCTTACCAGTGTAGCTTATGCCAGTGTGACAAACCTTAATTTCTAAAAGGTGTTTTTGCTTTTTGTGTGTTTCATTATTCAATTTTAGCTTCCAACCCATGTGCTGCTAATGAGGGCAGAGGTCCATGCTCACACATGTGTCTGATCAATCACAACAGAAGTGCTGCCTGTGCCTGTCCACACCTGATGAAACTGTCTTTAGACAAGAAAACGTGTTACGGTAAGGTTTTCCCCCCAAAGCTTGACAATTGTATTGATTTTAGAATTTTGGACAAATTAATCTTAAACACAATCTCTGCAGTGCAGTTTAATGATATGTTTTAAAGGGGTGTCTACTTTTTGAGAATCAATAACTTATTCTCATAATTGAGGTCTGTGGGGCTTTGATATTTGCTACCACAGCCATTTCTTTGTGCTGCTTATGTGTGTGATATGTTGGTAAAACTTATCTCTGCAGACCAGAAAGCTTTTTACTCTCATGTGCGTCATCCGAAAATTATGAGTCAGGTAAGCTGAATAACAAAAGGATGCTTAATAGCTTAAATCTCTACCTGTTATAGAGTTGCCTTGGTTTCATTTCCAAGGATTAAAAAACAAAGAGTAAATGTTAGATGTGCAACCTTGCAGGGGAGTTAAAAAAACCCCACAATTACAATAAATACTTTTAAGCTATAAAAGCCCTCAAATGTCAAATAGCTGTGTGTATTATCTGTAAAACCTTGTACTAAATTACTCTTTTCAGTGTTGATTAGTAACATTTAGGAAATAAAAAAAAATATGTTGTTGTTTCAAGGATATTGTAGGGGGAAAAAAAAAAACTTTTACTGTTCCTTCACAGGCATTTGCTCCAATAATTTAGACTTTTGAGATTAAAAAGAGAGCTTTGTTTTGCCTTTAATGTGTCATCATTTTTCTTTAGTGAAGGTGTAAATTAGAAGAATCAATTTGCCCTTTTTGTTCCACTTGTTTGCCTTCCACTGCTTACACACACCTTCATTGTTTGCAAAACTTCCCTGTTACAGTGAATCCCTGCTCCCCTGAGATACCAAATGTTAGTGTCTGATCTGATGTGCAAGTGAAACTATTTTTTTCTGTGGGCACGGCAGGAAAAATTTTTTATTAAAAAAAAAAAAACAACATTTCAGCATTTTTTTCTTACACATTCATAAGATTGATTTAGCAGTGTGGTAACACCACGTCCATCTTCCAGAATTATTATATTTTTCCCATGGTTTTTATGCTATTTTACACATTATTTCTCAAGTGTCACTAGGCTGCAGGTTTTCTGGAGATGTTTAATTACTCACATAAACACTATTTACACATTTGTAAAGCGATCTCAAATGAATGACTCCGCTTTCTGTTAGAGATGGAAAGAGGATGAGGAATAATCTTTCCCTTTCTATTTTTCTAACAGAAAGAAAGAAATTTCTTCTCTATGCAAGGCATTCAGAAATAAGAGGGGTGGACATAGAAAACCCATATTTCAACTTCATCACAGCCTTCACTGTTCCTGACATTGATGATGTGACGGTCATAGATTTCGATGCTGTTGAGGAACGCTTATACTGGACTGATGTGAAAACTCAGACCATCAAACGTGCCTTCATCAACGGGACTGGCTTAGAAACCATTATTTCAAGAGGTAAATGGCAAAGCATTGAAGTAAAAAATAATTAATTCTAGGTAAATGTGACTTATAAGCACAATAAAATATGGGCATGCAAGTTCTCAATCGGTGTTCCTTGCACTGGTATTGGGTAATTGATCTAAACAATAAGCAAGCAGAATTACTTTCTTTAGCATTCTAGTTCATTTTATTGATTCATAATTCAATTTTATGTAAACAAATTGAGATGTAATTTTAACATTGATTTTATACAAGATTGAAATGTGTAGTAAAGAAGGGAAATAATATTTTCAGGAGGAGGTAGAAAGAACAAAAATAAAAAGCAGGAGAGGCATAGTATCCTGTCATAGCTTTTCATTGAAACATTTCCTCTGTTCTATGGATTTCCTATGTCCTTTGGCTACCTGTGCTGACCTAGCAAAGAAATTAACTCTGTCAGAGCTGGTTTTTTCTTTCCAGTCCATGTAGATCTTTCAGTTTTGGCACCACTGGTGCCAATATGGTAGAATTGTACTTTTGGTAATACTGGTGTAACAGATTTTTTTTTTTCTGTACAGAATATGTTCAGAAGTACATAAATTTAATTAAATATAAAGCCTATACCTGATTGCTTCAACCCTGTGTCAGTAGCTCTGGTATTAAACTGATACAATTCATTGTCCTTGGTAGTGTTTGTTTGATTGTTCATTCAAAACTGACTATCTGAAGGCAAATTTTACTCGCTCTGGTTCCCCAACTGTCAAACGTATGTTTGAAGGGGAAGAGGAGAAAAGAAATAACTTGATTGTGCAAGATCAGACCTTTTTTGATTTTGTGAACAAATAAATCAAATAGTTTATTATCAGGGGGACTTCATAAAGTTAATTAAAGCTCTGCCCCTTGTGTCACTTTAGAAGAAATTAGTTCTGTATTCATTTATTTTGTGTGGCTAACTTTTTTTTTCCCCCTGCTGTCTCAGAGACAGCTTTATTAACAGTTAGACATGTTTGCAATCCCAATAATAAGAACAAGGTTTAGAGTGCCTCCTAGAGCTCTTTACATCAGGTATTCCAGAGCCCAACAGAGACTTGTTGTTTGCTTTTTTAAATGGTAGTAAAATAAAAACATTGTTTATTATAGAAAATACGTAGTGAAACATAACAGAACTTTTCAAGGAACTTAATGAAACATACAGTGTGTGAGTGGTTTTTTTAGCAGCATTCTTTCATATTCCTTTTATTGTGGTAGCTTCTGTGGTGGAATTTTTGTGGTGGTTTTTTGTTCCAAATGTAGCTTATTATATAAAAGTTTGCAAAATTACAATTTTCTGGCACATCAAAACATTGTAAATACTGTTTATTATATGTAAACTATCTCATTTGCTTGCAGTTATATTTTTATACTTCTTATAAGAACATAAGAAGCTTTGTAAGCACATACAAGTGGGATTCTCACTGGATGAAGTCTTATGCCAATGTCACAAAGATGCCAAAGTCATACTTTAATCTTTTTAAGAGTATGAAATGCTTATTTTTTAGTTGCTCCAACCAAAAAACCCAGAAGGGCAGGGGATCAGTTTAAAATGGGTCAAGGACTATGGGTTTGGTGTTCTCTGGAGTTGGCAAACTTCCTAATGCCCAGTCACAGCTCAACCTTATGTCCATACAACCAGTCCACAGCCACATCCACGTTAGTTTGTAAACTATAATGATTCTGTCAGTGGAAATTACCACGTTAAGTTGACGAAAGATGTGTATGAACAATGAACTAAAATGAAATCTTTAGATCACCCTTGGCCTGCTCCTTGCCTACAAAGATGAGAATCAATATGAACCAGCTCTGGCAGAGGCATTGACAGCTAGAGCTTGAGCAGTGACTTTATACCCAGTATTTCAGGCAGATATTAACATATATTATTTCTTTTAATACCTTGCTTAAGAAGACCATCACATACAAAGAGACTGTGAAGCAAGCAAATTGATCGCGTCTCACTTATGTTTTGCTGCCTCAGCTGCTCAGTCACAGCCCAAAGTGGGATGGGGAAGAGAATCAGAAGGGTAAAAGTGAGGAAACTCGTGGGTTGAGATAAAAGCAATTTAATAGGAGAAGTAAAAGCACAAGCAAAGCAAAGTAAAGAATTCCTTCATCTCTTCCCATTTCCTGACAGATGTTTAGCCGTAGTCAAGAAAGCAGAGGAGTAATCTGCTGGAATCTTCAGAGCCTTCAGAAATAAACCCAGAAAACTACTTCAGTCATGTAGCTACTTCTGTGCCATAGAAGTGTTCTCTAGACCAGGGGTTTTAATTCAGATCCTCTATACTGAGCCTTCATGGCGCTGATGAAGGAATTAGATTTTTAAACTTCAACATAGCATTGTTTTAGAAAGCCACTGGGTAACAAATGCTTTCTCAAGTAGAAAAATGCAATGCAAAAGTTCAGCATCTGTCTGATTACTATTTTTGGACAATAGATTTTATGCTATGAATATTCAGTGTGATGTTCATGTTCACGTTTTTATTTAAGTGTATCAGGCCCAAGAAGAAATATAAAGGTTATTAATTCTTGGCAACTAGTGAATAAATACATCTGAAGAGAATATTGCACAGCATAGTTAACAAACTGTAGAAGAAATTATTTTTTCTTTTTCCCCAAGACTGAAAATAATCCAGAAAGAAAATCAAAAGAACAACTGCTTTCCCTTTTTGCAGATATTCAGAGTATCAGAGGTCTTGCAGTGGATTGGATATCACGTAATTTATATTGGATTAGCTCGGAATTTGATGAAACGCAAATTAACGTGGCACATTTAGATGGTTCCTTGAAAACCTCAATCATCCATGGAATCGATAAACCTCAGTGTCTTGCAGTTCACCCAGTAAAAGGGTAAGGTATCTGTGGTTTTAATAAATAAACTACAGTAAAGCTAGTCAAAAGATTCTTCTTCATCCATATTTTGAGTTTGCCCATTCTGTTTTCTTTCAAACTTAAAATAAAAGTATGCATTTGGAAGATTTCTTGCTGAAAACTTCTTACCTGAATGCTGGTTCCTTACCAAAGCTGTTGATTAAATCATGTAACACTGGTTGTACATTTTGCCTCCTTCTAAACTGATGAATGTTTTCTCTAATGATGCATTAAAAAATACTGTGTACACAAAGCAACACTGTAAATATGTTCATTTTCTTCTTCAGTAAACTCTACTGGACGGACGGTAACACAATTAACATGGCAAACATGGACGGCAGCAACAGCAAAATACTCTTCCAGAATCAAAAAGATCCTGTTGGTAAAAACCTATTTTCCTGTTTCTTTTTTATTTCAGTGATTTATTATGGGCATTATCTGGAGCTGCAATTTAAGTGTCCTGTGGAGTTTTTCATGTAATGTATAACAGTGACAAGAACAGACATAAAGTCATGAACAACATTCATGTGATTTTGTGTTCCACAATTTAATATAGTTTTGACCCATTCTTACTGAAATCTACTGTAGTAGTAGTGGATTATTATTAACTTCCAGGATTACAGTGGACTGAAAGAGAACCCATCTGTATTTCTCAGTCTTTATATCATGGTAAAAAAAAAAAAAAAGTAGAGATCAAGTTTTTAATAAGTTATGGGTATATGAGAGAGGGTGCTTTGACTGCAAATGTAGATCCTCCCTCACCAGAATCCCAGTTGCATGATCAAAAGAGAAATTGGCCCTTTAACTTTTCCCATAGAGAAAAAAAGCAACAGTTGAAGCATGTATTTCCTATAATGACTTAGCCTTGGTTTCAGTATTTGATAATTCATACAGTTGATGATAAATTATGGCACTTTTTAAAAAAAAAGAAAGTTCTCTCTATGTGTACTTTTTTTTGTTCAGGTCTCTTACTTTAGATAATTTCATTTTTTAGAGAGCTAAAGTGGTTATGTCAATTGTTGATGACTTTTTAATGGCCCATCCATAAAGTGGATTATATTTTAAAGCATTTATTTTTTCATAACTGAATACATAAAGCAAGCAGAATAGGAAATGTTTTAAAGAATTCAATAAATTTGACATAAGAGCAACACAACGTGCTTTTAAGACCCTGAATTCGATGAATTTCGTAGAAATTACTTGATGACTGTTTTACTGTTATTTTGATTTGCTGTCTATCCACTTGAAGAGACATTTACCTTTTTACCTGAAGCAAAAAGAGTGGTAAACCCACAAATTTTAAGGTGAAGCATAGGCACATTAAATAATATTAGGACAATATTAAGAAGCATGTGAAATATGCAACATTTTGCACTGAGTATTGTGTGATCACAGGTCACAAGGTCCTAAATTGCAATCCTTATGGTTTCTCTCATCGGGTTTGTTGCATGGAAGTGAAGCTGCTGAACCAAATACAAAAAATACTTGTTCAAATCCATATTTGGACAAGGGGGGAAAAAACTTGTTTCCTTTGTGTATTATTGGATTAATTTTTAAAACCTTTGAGATCTGATGATAAATATTGTAAATAGGTCATATTTTAAGTTGAAGGTTCTTATTGCATTAAAATAAGATATATGTGTGAAGTGTAGAATATTTATTTTATATGTGTGTAAAGGAAAAACAAAGCTTGTACCTGTACTTGCTGGAAAACTTTTTAATTGGTATCATCTTGGCTCGGATTTTTTGTCAGTTAGGATGGACATGAAAATAAATTCAGTTGCATGTCTGATGAAAAATGATCAGTTATACTATAGAGCAAATAAGTATTAAGTTTCCAGTATCAAACTCTATATTTGAATATGAATATACACAAAATGCCTGTTTCAGTGGTTTAAATTATCCTTACCTTTAGTATAAGACATTCCCTTGCTAAGAACAAGAAAACACTGCTGAAGAGCCAGAAAGCAACAGTCTTAAAACCTTAATTTAATATTTATTTTCTGAGAAACTGTCTTTCTCCATAAGGGAAACTCTAATTCATGCAGTGCTAATTTTGAGTGTTTGGGGAGTTCACAAGGTAGATGCAAAAGACAAATACCTGGCTAATTAGAGATGGATGTTCTGATAATTGATGGGGCTTTTGTTGTCTTGATATATAATTCTGAATTTGGAGAATGAGAGAGAATTTTCCTGCCTGTGACCAGAAGTAAGCTGAGTAATTTTCTGTGTTTGAGTTCTGTGAAGAGAGGGAGATGATTTTTTTCAATTACAATATTTTGTGTTATCACCAAGAGTGTGTGTAGTTTGGAAAATTTTGGAACTGATACTCTTAGGATGACAGATGGTGTCTTTTATTTTTATCTTAGCTAGTACATACTAGACATGACTTGCTGGTCCATTCTGCAGCTTTAAAAAGATCAAATGCTAAC
Organism: Pseudotriccus pelzelni; assembly: GCA_035584735.1. Lineage (NCBI taxonomy): Eukaryota > Metazoa > Chordata > Aves > Passeriformes > Tyrannidae > Pseudotriccus > Pseudotriccus pelzelni. Next base: position 4,747,854 of record JAWMRA010000164.1, read on the forward strand.
AACACACATATATTGGTTAAAAAAGCAACTGGAGTTCCATTAAAATGTATTCTTAGGAATCCAGAATTAATGTTAATTTCATACTTTCTTGGGCAGATCATTTGATCACTGGAATTCCCGGAGACCAATATTGTACAATCCTCATGTTCAGATGGACTTTAGCAGCTGGGTCATAAGGTTTAAGCCAGTCACACATAGTAGAATTCATCCTAAGTATCTGTGATTGCTTATGGCTAATAAGTCACCTGTTTTCAGTAGCAAAACCAGGACAATTCCTGAAAAAAATCTAAACACGCTTTGCCTACATTAGAAATAACAGGGATTGGTAACAGGCGGAAAGTGTTTTGGGAAGAATCATGTGGTAGGCTTGACAAGAAGGAGATAGGAATGTTCTTTTTTTGTCATTTTCTTCTGTGTCATTGCAATACCCACATGGAGAAACACCAGCTTAATATCTGAAGTAAAACCTGACAAGATAGGATTGTAATTGCTGTGTAGCTTCTGTTGACAGCAACTCTATGAAGAGATGTCATGCAGGTGACATCAGTGAGCAGCTGACTGGTAGAGTGGGGAGTTGCAGCAAATAACAAATGCTGTCCATCTGGGAGTAAGGAAAACTTTGTCCTTGAGTATTCCCTTTTAACCCATAGGGAGGTTGATCATCAATATTCCCAGGAAAGTTGCCTGTGCTAGGCCCAGGTACTGCAAGTGCTGCTTGTCTCCAAGATCGTGGCACTGTGTTTTTGCTTTGAGCGGTGCTTGTTGGACAAGCATGAAAACGTGTGTGCAGAGACCCTGCAAGATCAGTCCCTCCTGGAGGCACAGCTCCGAATCCTTATCCTCTCCTGAGTGTGTTTTGTTTTCTTCTGGGTGACAAAATTGCAGAGGGGGAGAAAAAAATGTCAGTAACTATAAAGGACCTGGAAAGCTGTTTTTCAGAAGCTCAGAAAGCTGAAACCTTTTGGCCTGTCATGTCAAATCTGTGTAAAGAAGTAGTGACATGATGGCAGCTGTAAGTGCTGCAGCACAGGGCACTGCTTCCTCCTGTCAGGGTTTTCAAAATACCTGTCCAGTTTACAGGATGGAAGAAGACTACAGTCTTCTGAAGGCCGACCTATGCAGTGAAATACATTATTTTTTGGCAACTCGCTGCTGGATACATAACATGAATTCTGGGAAAGCTCTGGTACCAAAGCAAATTATTATGGAATATATTGTCACTATGCAAGAATATTTTGCTATAGAAAATCTCCTGCTACCCATTCTTGAACATTTTTAAATCAGTATAGAAGTCTGAAATACGTGATTTCTTAGTTCTTTGCTCTTACTTCCAGAAAATTATATGCTTTGTTTGTTTAACAGGTTATTTTGCAAGTATTTTTATTTCTACAGTTTTCTTGCTTTTAAGTACAAAGAACTGCTCATGGGGTCAGTTCACTATGAAGCGCAATGAAAATTAACACTATACATTTATTAAGAATTTGGGTTAGAATTTGATATTTCAGCATTCTAAGCAGAGGGCTGTGCACATAGGGACAGAACAGATTTTTATAATTTTGAATCACAAGAAGTAGATTGTTTTCTAAGTCTTTACGTATCATAATTTTAGAATATAAATGATGTTTCCTGTTTTGCATTTGGTAGCTTTTCATGACCTTGCTTAGGACCTCTGCTTATTCAAGCAATTAATTCTTCATTACCAGATAATTCTCTTTCATCAGTCAGTCACTGATTTGTATAGATGCTGGGAGAAATACAAGGCACAAATCTATCTAAAAGTGTCAGAGTTTTCACTATAAATGACCAAGTTTTGTTTTCTCAATTGTTTTTTTTTAAAGTGCGAGTAGAAATTATAATAGTATATTATATATATATATACAAATCCTAAATACACTTTTATTATGAAAACAGCTTGACACTAAATGTGTATTACTTATTCAAGCCATAGTTAAAGTTGTATGCGTTAATTACAGGTCTGTCAATAGATTATGGGGAGAACAAGCTTTACTGGATCAGTTCAGGAAATGGAACCATAAATAGATGCAATTTGGATGGTGGTAATCTTGAAATAATAGAATCAATGAAAGAAGACTTAACGAAAGCCACAGCTTTAACCATTATGGGTAAGTCCAATGATAATCACTTTTTTACTTTTTAATTGTTCACAGCTAATTAATAATGAGATATGAAAAGCTTAGGGAAGCTATTGTTGGCTTCCTGTAAATAATACACACAGTACATTCACTAGCGAGACCGTATTGTCTGTGAAAAACATTCTTTATATTTGATTGAACAGACAATTTGCAATCTGTATTGCAAGTATGTGTTTCTAAATATAGTCTTGCATATATCTATATATATATACACACACAGTGTGAAGGTAACAGATTGATGGCTTATATTTGCTGTAGTCACTTATAAAGTATGTTGGAAGGAGAAGGAGCTCTTTTATGCTCTTTATTTCTCAGAATTATCTGTAACTTGTTTCTTCCACTGCTCAGATCTTCCTTCCTAGTTCAGAATAGCTCGTTTGCTGAATTGGCTGGCACTTTGTGAAGTCTTCTTTGGGTTCTGAATTAATGATTGATTTGGATTTTCAGGTATCTGCTAATATTCCATGTATTAAATATGTTGAATAAAATATTCCATTTGTTATTAATCCTCCATCTGCACATTAAAAGGGTTTAGAATGTTCAAAAACATCTATCAAAAAAACATCAAAAGAACAGTAATACAAGGAAAAAAATCCTAAAAATTTAACTAGTTTCAAGTTGCTGAATATTATAAAAATATTGCTTCAAATTGACTATTTCTGACACGTGTCTTCAGCTCCTGGCCCTTGCTGTAGCTGGGACAGAGTGTGGGAGGAAATTCCAGTCTGACTCAGAATTAATATTTCTGTTATTCTGGAGACAACTTTAGAGCTTTCTTTCTGTATTTCTCCAAACTGCTTTGCTGATCCTTGTTTTCTGGTTCAAAATTATTTATAATTATCTTGGATGTTCCAAAATAAATTTCAGTTGATAAGCAGGCTTTTGTTGGGATAGGTGTCTCGTCAACTGCCAGAATCTTTTTATGAAGTGCTTTATTTGATTGATTAATTATATAATAACTATGTTATTGTATATACACCATAAAGATAGTGTATTAGTGAAATTTATGCTAAATAAAATTCAAAGACTTTTATGCACATAGTGTAAATTATATCATAGTGTAAAATGGTAATTGCTAAATGAGATTTATTATGCACACATTTAACCAGTATTGAACTTTGAATGCTGTCAGTGTCTGTTGGAGAAGGGATACTTTCATATCTGCACTCATAAACACAAGCAAGTTTGGCGTTAGAAGGAGTCATGAATGTTAATCTAGACAAATTGTCTTTCATTGATTGGATTGTGACTAGAAATGGATTGAATAAATGACCTTTACTCTGGAGAGCTGTTGGAAGTCTTTAATAGGAGATGTAAAGAGTGTTTGTTCATCCTGTCACTGAGATGGCTGTGGTTATCAAGTCATCATCTCTGATTTACAGAACCTACAACAGTGGTGATCTATTTGGGATATGGAACAAAGAGGTTATAGCAGTCATGTAAAGAAGAGTGTTTCATGATTGTTTGCACAGAAGCAGTTGAATTTTTGCAGGGGTGGAGATGGAAAATTTTCTGCTGTGTAGTTTTTACATATCTGTACCTCTACTATTCATATTTAGGGTGCTTTGTTTTTATGGGTGATGACAATTCTTCCTACTCAAAAATGTTAAACAAAACATTTTGCTTTTGGGTTTTGCCTTTGTTCTGAAGCCATAGGTGTGCCAACCTGCAGTATGACATTGCAGTATGATTCCTTACATAAATCTGCTGGAAAAAAAGTGCAAACAGATACACTTTTATCAACAGTACTGTATGTGCTGATTGAAAAGCACAAAAAGTTTCTGTACTCATCCTTCCCATATGTTTTCATATTGTGGAAAACACTGTGGAACAGTAAATGCCATTTATTTTTCCGAAGTGCTAGTGGCTTTACATATGTTTCTAATAGGCAACCTCTGTGCATGCAAAATGGATCAGAACAGAAAATTCATTGCTATATGAAGCAAGTTAACAGATCTGTAATGGATAAATGGTCATAAATAATAATATATAAATAAAGAAGAATGGCTAATTTGTTCTAATGTAAGATTTAACACGATAGTGTGTGAAAATTTAGTACCCCTGCTGATCTGTTTGCCTACAAGTTTAATAGGAGGTTTCAGCAGGTAAATCACAGTAATTGCAATGTTTATTGCATTCCTTTTGCTCCATTTCCTAAATTTTCTTGACTGCTTTTATCTAAAAATACAGTAAACACAACTAAACAACATGAATGGAATGAATATTTCTTCTCTGTGAGTGTACTAACTTTTTTTACTATTTGAATTTATCAGTGACTGAAAAGAAAATGGATACAATACCTGTGCCAAATTTTGTACAATTTAGGTTCCACTCATTGCCAGAGAGTTCTGTGGTCTTCTGCTGTCTTTTCCATTTTACTGTGTTTTGCATTTATTGTCTCCCCAGGTAAAAGCAGTATTTTGCACAGCTTATATTTTTTTGTTTCTTTATTTTAGTGTATGATCATGTCGTATTGTTGGGTTGTGTTTTCATGGGGGCAGAAAGAGAAGGCAGAGTTCAGTATTTTGAGACTCCCTTTGTACAGTTTGTCACCAGGTCAGTTGTTGATCATCAGAATCTTTGTTGGACTAAAGAGTTAAGCCAAAGAAATGGCGGAGAGAACCTCGGTGATTTTAGGGGATGGGGCAGTGTGATCTGGAATTTGCCTGCAGAATTGTTGGAAAAATTGCTGAATTTCTGATAAATTTCTTATACCAGCGATCTCTTCAAGCACCTCAGTTATTGCTTCTGCAAATTTTTTAGACAGTTGTGAAGCATCTTCCCCAGCCATTAGTGTCCCTGTCAGAAAGAACAAGCTCCCAGAGACACGCAAGGAGAATCCTACAGTCTGTGTCAAAAGCTTGTGCCTTCTGTTCCTTGTCTGGACAGACTTTTGCACAGAAAATGAACAGATCTTCTGCCAATTTCCAGTGGGTTTTGCTGTATCTTATAATTTACGTGCCAGAAGATTTTTCAGAACTATCAAAAAAGTGATGAGGCTTGGCCCAAGATTTTCTTGTTTGCCTTGGTAATATCTGTGCCATTCTGATATCTTGGATTTCTTGATCTTAGGTTCTGCTAATTTCAAACTGGGAAAGGAAAGAAGAACAGCCACTCTGTGGTTATGTTCTATGACATGAACTCAGTGGATACTGCAGCTGAGTCAGTACAGTTTGGGTTTGCTTTTTAATATAACTTATGGAGTGGTTCAGAGCTTCACCAGGCAATGATGATTCTCCTTTAGTTCTACCCCTCAATCTCCTCATTGTTTTTACTGCTTTCAATTCCTCTGTTTTAGTGTTGCAGTTTAGCTGTTGTAAACCATTTGGAAGTTACCACTACTCTTTCAGAATGTTTGCTGTTGTTTAGTCCTTTCCAGGCTCTGTTTAACATTTTCCTACTATTATATTTTTTAGTGGGAGCTTATAAAAGGTAATGGTAAAACATGAAAAAATAATGTTAGCAAACAAGTTGGTGCCAAAGTAACTGTCAGGTTTATCCTTAAGGGAAATGGTAACAAGACATATAATTCACATCTTTCTGTATTTTGGTTCTTTCTTTTGTTGGTTTTCTACTCAGTAGTGTCAGTCATCTTTCTTTTTCCATATGCTGAGCAAAATTCCTAGTCTTTTGGTGCCTGCTTTTGCTACATTGTTTTGAGCATGATGTAGATGGGATGAAAATTATATTCCACTTGAAAGTGAAGCATTCAAATATATACAAAATTACCATTTTTCCATGCACTTAATCATACAAAAAATGCTTTTGCTGTTGCCATTCTGTATTACAAAGCAGTTGCTGTAAATCCATGAAGCCATATTTTATTTCCTGTTCTTCCCACTTTTTCCTCACACGCACATACACTGTGTGAATTGTCAATGCATGCAACGTCAGACATTTTTAGTCAATCTATCATTAAAAAACATATGTGAATGCTCTGTTTAGTACCTTCCACTGTTTAATGTCTTGCATTTGGTCAGTGGTAACTTTCTTCTGCTGCTGTGTTAGCTTTCCACTTCATTTTCTTCAAAAACCTCTGAAGTTTATTCTGGTCCTTCAGAAGCTTATCTGATTCACAGCACCCTATACCCTGCATCATTTCCAACACCTGCTGCTGACACCATTTACAAGTTGCTATTAAATATATCCACTGCTTTGAAATTCAAGGTGTTCCGTGTGAGAGAATCTGATTTTCTTACACAGTAGAGCAAAGCTCTTTTCAACAACACAAAAATGCTTCCTAAATTTGTCTTAAGGTTTGAGTTTAATGTATCATTTAGTAACTGGTTTTAGCAGTTTTCCTGGTAGCCAATGTCTAGAGTGTGATCAAATTATAAAGATGCATTTGGCATTCTACATGAAGTCTCCTCTCCTGCCTTCCAAGTTACCCAATGAAAATGGTTCCTGGGCTGTAACTGAAACTGGTTGGAAATTTACCTTTGTGATGAGAACTGTGTTTCTGGATTGGTGAGCAGAGTCATTATATTACAAGATTTGAATTGCAGAGGAACTCACAGCAATATCTGATGTGTTTCCAAACTGATGTGTTCTTTTTTGAATGATATATGGCTCTGAATCATAAACTGAGCATTGCTAGAAAAGTGTTGATTAGTTACTGTAAGTTTTTGGCTGAGAAGAAATGGATGTTGAAGACTTCTGTCAGCAGTTTTGGTGGAGGTATTTGATTGGATTTTGTATCAAGTCCTCACAGAAATACAATTTACACAAGCCCACAAAATTCAGCTCATATCTCTGCAAAATTGGAATATGATGTAAATTGTGTAGACTGTATAATGAGGATATAATTTGTTGTGGATTGGTTGAGGTTTTTAGTATGAAATAGAATAACTTCACGTAGTGAATGATTTTATGTGTAAGTGCTATTTCTGTTGAAATGCATGTAAAAAAATTCCATCAGCAATACAACAAAATCAGATGTACATAATAGCTTTTCAATGGGTGTTCAGGTATTAGAACAATGCCTTTTGAACACAAACTGTATATAATATAACCATCAAGGTGTATTATCAAGCAATCAAAACAGAAAGTAACAATTACAGTATTTCATTTTAGACAGAAAATGTGGGTTCATATTTCTAAAATATATTCTTGCTGACATTTACTTTTGTCATGTAGTTTGCTGATACACTGGTTGTTTGACTTTTGGTTTATCCTAAAGAATGTTTCAAAAATAACACCAGAAAGCTTTTACAGTAACTCAAAGGGTTGGAGCTGTGACTTTGCTGGATGTAATTGCAAAGTGAAAGGGGCTGCTTAGATCAGGAAACTTCAAATACACACACCTTAATTTTCCAAGTCATCAGTCATCTAATTGCCATAACACCATTCATTACGTTACCATTAATATGTGAAATATATCTAGGCAATGTGCCCAGTTTTAAGTGCAGTACATAGTTGTCTTCTATAAATACTCAAACTACCATTAATGAAAACTAATGGCCCATCAAAATTTGCATTCAGAGTACTGCTTGAAATCTCCGAAGGACTGTCCACAATGCTGGTGTAGCAATTTTTGGCATTTGAAATTGCTGTTTCCCAATATGTTGCTGTGCTAAATGCTAATTAACCAACAGAATGGATAAATACAACGATTTTAATATATATTATAACCCACTTTCTGAAACAGGATTTTAATTAGTGATCAAACAACACTCTTATTAGCATAATCAAGCAAATAAATGTTTGATATTTAAAGGTTCAAAATAGTGTTGTTTCTTCCCTACTTTGTAGAGCAAGTTGTCTTTATGCTAAAGTCAAGTAAGCTTTTTTAAAATCATCTACTGTATTTTAAAACTAATATAGAAATAGGTTAATTCCTACCAGAAACCACAGATGAGTTATTTACTGACAGAATATATCAATAATAGAGAGAGAAGGCCAAATTTTGCTTAGAATTATTGTCAAAAAATCTCTGTGTAACATGTTGAGGTCTTTTTGGTATGCGAATGTTGTGTATATTGGCCACCCAGCAGTTTCTGAACAACTGAAAGGTGTATTTTTTAGGTCTTAGGGCATAACTGGACACTCTTTTAGCAGGTAATCATAAAAGATATGATCTCAAGGTGTCTGTACTTCAGAATTTGGGGGGGAAGGGGTTGTGGTTTTGGCATTTTTTTGGTTGATTTGTTTTTTTTTTACTTTAGTATTTTCTTTGGTTTTGTGATAGTTTTTACTTTTTTGTGGCTTGTTTTTGTGGGGTTTTTTGTTTGGTTTTGAGGGGAGAATTTTGTGGTCTTTTTTTTTTTTCAATACACCTGAAAAGTCAGGATTTGCATGAACATTCTCATTTAATTTCCCTCCTCCATCCTTGTCTCCTAAAACTCACAGTGCACCATAAAGCCTCTGTGCAAAAGACGAATGAACAATTAGTTCAGTAAGATTTCGTAGGCTACATTTTTATTTAAATCTTTATCCAGGTGCAGTGTTGCCAGGGATGGAAGAGGAAAATAAAATAATAATTTTGAGGAGTATTTTAAGTATTCACTTATGAATTGTTGTGATTTGTCCTTTTTAAGGGTGGAGGTGATGTAGGAGACTACTTCACCTCTGTAGGCACAAAGTACCTCAAGGATTAGTAAAGAGTTTATCCAGTGCTGTTTCTTCTGTCATGAAAGGAGAACAACTCTGTGATGTGAAATGTCTGACATCATTGATGGAAATTGTTTAGATCCTGTTAATTGTACCTGAAAGATGATGTTGTCTCATTGAGTAGCTCAGTAACAACAGAGGAACCTGGTGGAACATTCAGCTGCTCATGTAGAAGTTTTGGCTCTGCACTAACACCAAGAGGAAGAAGTAAAACTATTTGTGGTGTACATAATTATTGCTTATTGAACTTCTTGATTAAGCACTTGCCATGCCTTCATCTCTTGGTAAAATAATACAACAAGTTGGTTATTTGGGGGGTTTGTTGCTTTCCTTTGCCAGAGGAGACAGGCAAGTCAGCCAGTGTCAGGTTTTGGGAGGCTGTTGAAGCCATGGCCAAAGATGGGGTTTTGCACAAAACATTTAATAAGTGCCTAAACAGTATTTAGTGGGCTGTTCTGATTCATGGTCAAATAGAAGTTGTGAAGAATGAAATCTCTTTTTCACATGCAAATATTTAATGTAAAAAGTCTAACGCTTTAGGATTGGGTGTTACAATCTAATGGAGAGAAAAAAAAAAAGAGGAAAAAGTCCAATTCCCACTATTTCATATATGGGTTATAGCACACAGTCACTTTTCTAATCTTATCTTGCATGTGCCTTTTTGTTATAATTGACACCATTGAAACTGAGCACAGGAACTTTTTGTTCCAAGGAGTTTCTGATAAAGGTATCATCAGATGCAATCTACTACTGATATCACACGGTGATGTTTTGACTCAGCCAATTCTAGTACCTTTGCATGCATAGGGTGATAGCTTTACTTTAAATTTTATCCAAATTTAAATTGAGAGTTTCATTTGTGTCTCCAAATCTTAATATTTTCATTCAGTAGGTTGTAGTCTTGTCATACACCTGTGAAGATTTTACTTTTTTTTTTTCCTTGATATTTTCAGAGTTTTTCTTTTCTGCTGTAACTTTTTACAGTTACTGCACAGGGAAATTATTTTTTAGACCTTCAGTTTCTGTCATGAAACATTCAACTGTGTGGCTCTGTAAATTAGTTATTGAAATATTAAAACTGCAGCATAGGCAAAAAGTTCATTTAACTGAAAATAAAATTAACTAAAAATGAAATTAATACACAATATTTGTTGGGAACACAGAGTTCCCGGAGGTTAGAAGTTTTCAGTCCAGAGTTTTACTTTTGGTTCATCTTCTGTAACAACTTTTTCTATGTGAAATTAAAATGCTGATGATATTTAACTTGCAATTATACAGACTTGTCCCATTTAATTATTTCATTTAGATGTTTAAAAGATACATAGATATTTTAAGGGGAAAAAAAAGTAATATCATAGTTTTTGTGGAGGACATAGCTTTGAGATTGTATCTCACAGTAGTTAGTGCTTCTAATGTAGTCATGAGTGAAATGTTAACTTACTGCAGAGCAGTATTTTGTTAGTAATCCAAGCAAATGTCCTGTTCATGTACTGCCATTACATCATTCCAGTTTAAAACGTGACAAACCCAAGATAGAGTTGAAATCAAATTGCTGCTAGAATTTCTTTTACTTCTTTTGTTTTCCTCTTTCTAATTAATTGAACATACACACAAGAATGATGTTGTGTTGCCCTTGAGAGTATTGGTCAAACAGGTCTGAGGAAATATGGGGTTAAAGAGAATCTGATAACCCACAGTGAGTCAGAAGGAGGTCATCGAGTCTTGTGAAGAGAGTAAGGACTTGGGTAGGGGGTCTGGTATTCAAAGAGAATGAGAAACAGACACTGTAAAACTTGTTGTGGGACGTGAAACAGAATTATTAATGTTGGAAAAGGCCTTTAAGATCATCAAGTCAGACAGCTGACCCAGCTCTGCCAAGGCCAGCACTAACCCTTGGCCCCAAGCACCACATTTGCCTGTCGAGCTGGAACGCTGAGACCATCTCATCACACATCTGAGAGGACTCCAGAAGGGAGGACTCATGTGACAAGGACAATCAGAGTTTCACTGAAGTTTGAGTTTGATATCAGAGCTCTGAAAACTTTAATTCTGAATCACTGGGAGGCAGAGCCTGATACGAATTTTTTTTTTCATGATTTCTTAGTTACTGATTGTAATTTGTTTTTAATGAAAAATGTGTTTTAGCTTTACAAGCAATTTTGTTCACTTGTGAAAATGAATTTCTTCCCTAGAGTAAAGTCACCAGAATTTCTATGTATATGTGGAAAATGAGATATTTTAATTTAGGATTTTCTATATCAGTAGCCTTAAATCAGCAGTTATCACAGCAAAAGTGGAACTGGTGAAGACTGTTTTCATGTCTGCAGAATCTTAATAGCCCACAACCTTCAGATTCTCTCTATAACCTCTTTAAGCAATTTTCCTTAAAATTGATCTGAGAATTAAAAGGTTTTTCCCAACTTAGGTTTCAACCATATGTAATTTGATAGTGATCCTTTTGATTTCTAAAACTTGAAAATTTTACAGACAAAAAGCTTTGGTGGGCAGACCAGAACTTAGCTCAGATCGGAACCTGCAATAAAAAAGATGGAAGAAACCCAACTGTCCTGAGAAACAAAACTTCAGGTGTTGTACACATGAAAGTGTATGATAAAGCAGCACAACAAGGTAGGTTACATTTCAAATATGTTTAACCAACCTTTAGAGTGCACAGTATCTTTTTCTCGTTTTATTCTCCATATGTGGCTAGAAGATAATAATACTTATTTCATTATAATTCCGTGATAAAATATATTGTTTTGCTAAAAATACTTTGGTTTAAAAAAAATTATTGAATATAATAGGATAATTGAATTAACGTGTCTGTGTGATATATAATTTATCAGGTGTTCACACTTTAGTGAAGTTTGAAGTTCTTTTAGAGAGTTTTAAGTTTTTAGTCAGAAAACAGGTTTAGCATGTGTACCTCATCTCAAGTTATTGAAAGTTTAAGTGAAGCATTATGAAGAGAATTCATTAATATTCTTCATTATCTGTTTTGAAACATGATTTAATTCATCTAAGTTGACAGAAGTGGCAGAAATATAAATCAAAAATGAGGCAGCATAAAAATGGGGGGATATTGCTAATGATGCCAAAACTTAGTCGGCAAAGTGGGAGCTAAGATAATACAAAACAGTGTAATTTGGGGTCGTGCACACAGTTTTGTGAATTTGGAGATCGGTGATGAAAACACTGTGAGCTGCTTTAGAAGAAGCTTATTTCTGATTCCAGTTACTAAAAGTGATGAGGGTTGAATCTATGAAACAAATTATTTCTTTTTTTTTTTTGTGGACTGTCCACCCATGGAAGTGTTCAAGGCCAGGTTGGACAGGGCTCTGACCAACCTTGTCTAGTGGAAGGTGTCCATGCCTGCAGCAGGGGATTTGGGAGGAGATGAGCTTTAAGGTCTGTTCAGACCCAAACCATTCTGGGATTCTGTGATTTTGTGGAGAAGCTTCCTAAGAACACAGGATGGTTTCTGCAATAAGTAGTCTATAAATGGAGCACATTCAGTTCCACATTGAGCACTTCTGGGAACATTTGCCCTTTTACTTAACCTGGGAAACACCAAAAGTGCTTTGCTAACCTGACCCTTAGCTTTAAGTGTGGTGGAACAATTAATAATACAAATTTAGGCATTCTGTAATGTTTCTGTCAAATTAAAATGCTTTAACTCCCAACCATGGAGACACACAAATAGCTCATGAGTGCCTGAATGTTAGCAGTACTGGGTGTCTGCTGCATAGAAAAAACTTCTATGATTTTGGGTTAAGAAATGCTTTCTACTTCAAAATTTGGAATGCAAAAAGAAATGTGACAGGTAGCTCTCTGATTGTTGTGGGCTTGGTAACTTGTAATCAACTAATTCCTTGAATTTCTTAGTGGATTTCAATGTTTCTTCATGACTCACTCTTCAGATTTCTGATCTGTCTTTAATGTATTGTGTATTATGTTTGTTATAAATCTTATTTAAATCTAATTTTAAAATGTTCATCTATTAAAAGTAAATATTGTATCAAGTAGTAGGAGCATGGATCTGTGAGATCACTTCATAATATATCTTAAATATACTAAAAGAATTCTGGTTCATGAAGATAACAAGGTTAATAGAACACCTGATGCATGAATAAGGTGTGATCAATGATTTGCTCATGGTCTAGAATAAGTACACCTTCTAGACTAATGTCAGTGAGATTTCATCATTGCCAGTCCAAACTTAATGTAGTATTTACAGGTTTTCATATGCTTTTACTTTAAAATAGGCAGGTTCTTTTAGAAAATTGAGTTATTTATAATCTGAAGGTAAGTATGGGGATAAAATGCTGCAGAAGTGAAGCACAGAAGGGTATATGAATATATGAAATATGTTATGCATATCTCAGTTTTTTGAAGAAGTTAACTGAACAAAAGTTGGGTTTGGTAATATTAATATATTAGTAACAACACTCATTTTTAGTCAGGGCTGCCCTGTTCAAGTTTCGCTTCCTCTTGTCTCCTCCCACCACGTTATAGGCAGCAATTCCTGTCAGTTAAACAATGGTGGATGTTCCCAGCTTTGCTTACCAACCTCAGAAACCACCAGGACTTGTGTGTGTACAGTGGGCTACAACCTTCAGAAAAACCGCATGGCTTGCAAAGGTAAAATGCCTTTAGTATTTCTTTTAACTGACTTAAGTTTTATGGGAACATTGTAATGAGTAAATAAACTTAATTTATTCATTTCGAGTTGAATAACTGTACTTAATATGACTGATTGAAGCAGTAAGAGATGAATGTCTCTTGTGGTGAGGACAGAATTAAATTTAGCTTTTAGTTTCATTATTCAGTACTGCATAGATTTTTGTGGGAACTCAGACCATTTGAGCCATCATTAATGGCAGTAAATATTTGTTCAGGGTCATATACCTTATCTTTAAACTAAATTATAGGCTACAGTGTCTGAATTGTTTGGTATCTCATCTTACTGTGTTGGTCTTAATATAAAGTGAGCCTGATTTTTTTTTCTTTTTTTTTTTTTTAAATTAAACTTTTGTTCATTTGAGCTGGCAAAAAATAGATTACGGAGCTTACAGGCAAAGCCTTATTTTGTGCCTGAATAATACAAAACAACCTTGTGGTCAAGGTGCCTTATAGCTTTATAAACAGAACACCTTTTGCTCCCATTTATTAGGACTAAGTGATTCCTGAGTATTACTACATAACAAGACCTCCACACAGTAGCATTTAGTCCTGCCTAATAGGAATAGGTGCATATGGAGTGTGATTAATCTAACATGAAAGTAGACATTTAAAAGTCAAACTGCACCGGTCACTACAATGATGTATTCCTCTCTTGCCTGTAAAGGAAGTGTGCATGAAGGAGGTGAGGTGAATTGCACGCCTCAAAAACAATTTGCAGTCCTGCTTTCCACAAGTTTTTTTTTAAATTGTCTCTTGCTGAATAGGTACATAAAGTACAGATGTGCACTGAAAATATTCTTAAATGTCTTATAATTAAAAAGCATTTTTTTAGAGTTTTAATTTTCATTAGTGCTGATTACCTGATTATAAGGTAGTGTTTGAAATGGACAGTGATTCCCTTCTCTTTATAAGACAGCATTTATCATTTAATTAGAAACACCCCATAATAACTCATGGATGTTTTTTTCAAAGAGATGGAGTTATCAATTTGGAAAACAATGGAGCAGTATTGGAAAACTATGTCCAGCGCATGTTAGCTCCTCAAATCTTGCTAATTGGGAAAGTCTTCACTTTGCTCTCATTGGCTACTTTATCTTTCCCATAGGTATCGAATCATTTCTCATGTATTCTGTTCATGAAGGAATTAGAGGAATTCCTCTTGATCCAAATGATAAAATGGATGCTTTAATGCCTATATCTGGGACTTCATTTGCTGTGGGCATAGACTTCCATTCAGGTAAATGTTAGATGTGATTTGTTGCATGGATGGTAAAAAGTGTATATTGTTCCCATGAATGAAATAACCCTTTGTTTTCAAACATTCCAAGTTGTTAAAAGTGCATTTTAAAGAATTGGAAGTTGATTATGTTAGTTAACCAGAGAGATTTCACATTTTGCACTAAATAGAAACACATGTATTATGTACGTGTAGATTGTGCTGGCAGCACTAGCTGCTGTTTTTCAGTGGAGTCATCACTGAAAACTCGAGTAGGAGACTGGTGGTTTTACAGAAAGTGGTCATGAGTCTGTCAGAAAGCAGGTTTCAATACTTCTTTTTTCACAGAGAAAGGCTTGCTCCTGTTACACCTTTTTCATGGAATTTTCTTAGTCCTATATGTTGTACCCAGCAGGAGGCTTTGACAGCTGAGTTGGAATAGTTTACTTACTGTCCAGCACAGATCAGCCACTTCCCTGCAGGGTACAAGCCAGCCCTGTGTCTGTTTCTTCATTCTAGAAGCATGTGCTCTGACAGCCTGAGGGACAGGCATTTCTACCATTCCACCCATATGAGGATTTTATGGGGGATTTTACATCTTGTACTTTTTTGGGTTGGGATTTTCTTTTAGCGATCCTACTTCAAAGAGTTTTATTTGGCCTTCACTAATCAATATCAAACTAATATTTTGGAAGAGCAGGATTTTGGCTTTTGGGAAAAACGAAATTTGAGGAGGGACAAAATTGAGTGAGGTTCTCCAACCTGCTTGATGATCAGTTACAGCACAGGGAACATGAACACACTTGACAGTGACAAATGCATTGTGAAACATGGATGTAAATAGTGTGCAGCAGTGAAATCACAAGGGGATACTGTGTTATAAAAAAGTTACAATACAGCTTTCAACTGCATTTTAGCTTAAAACCCAATTTTTTTTCTCATTTTGATATATTACCTTGAATTTTGTAAATTCATTCCTAAAACCTCAAATATGATTCAGAAGGCAAGTGGACGTACTTTCAGATTTCTTCTTGAGGTTGTTTTCTTTCTCCACTAAGTGAGTGTTTCTTCATTTCTTTCTTACTCGGGAAGCATTCCCAAATTTTGACTCAGTAATGCTTAGATATGCAAAGTGGCTAAAATAGATTAACATTATGCAAGTGGTATTACGTACCATAATTAAAAGGCTTATGGCAAGGTTTTTTGCAGACATGAATGAGCTAGAAGATACATACCCCTTTTTTCTCCCTGTGTTTTGATACCTCTAAATTCTAACTAAAGAACGAAGAGTAGTTTTGACCTTTGGACTTTTTTAGAGGCTATTGAGGAGTAGGGCTCCCAGTGTTTTTTAAGACACGGGTTTATAAAATTGAGTGTGATCCTAGAAGGCTTTAATTTCTGTGTTGTTAAAGATCATGGCACTGATTCTTCCCTGCTGCTGAAGACTTTGTCACAGTATTTCAGGCAAATGCTCCTTGTTTCTTCTTGTTGATGTTGTTCCAGGAAGCTCAACATATAAAAGTAAAAATACTTCACTGTTAGACACGCATTTTTTTGAAATAATTATTTCACGTGTTGGGGGGGGGAGTGTACTCTGTACTTCAAAGCTTGGTCTGGTTGGAGGAGAAAAGAGATAATATTCAGTAAATAGTTTGCGTGTTGAATTTTGGGTTACACAGTTTTACTGGCAAAATACAAATGTATTAAATGGAATTAGTTTTCAGTGTTTGCTGAAAAGCATTAATTAAGAAAACAACACTCCAACGTTGTGCTACATTCATTACCATTTAGTCATGAAAGTGAAACCACAGAGTGTTCCTATAACAGTTTCAAAGCTGTTATGTGGATTCTTGCTCGCACCATTGACTTCAGTAGTCATGGTCTGAATACAAAGGGGTTTATTTTTATGGAGATGAATTAAACTGGAAAATGACATAATACATAAGACACCCTACAAGTGAATTTTATCTAGTTGATAAACATAATCGTTTTGGGATGGTTTTTTTTTTATTAACTACGTGTTTTCAGATAAGACCTTGTAGTAATTCAATATATCTTGCTTTGCACTGCAGGATACTTTACATACACTTGTGTGCAGCTGTAGATCTGTATCTTATTGTTGAATGTATATGCAGTTAGTATTAAGATGTATGTAATTTTCATACTCATTTGAAATAAGCAGCAAAATACATGACTCCCATATTTGTTTGGATTGCTTGAAGTTAGAATTTGTCATTTGTTTTATTGGTGATGTGGCTAAAATTCTTGCAGATACCAATCTGGTTTGGTGTCAAGTAAATCTAGCTATTTGTGTAAGTTTTGTTTCTCTTTTCTGTATCTACATCATCTATATCTATCCGTCTCTATCTGTATATATATATATAATTTACACACACATACATATATGTACATGGGTGTATATACAGGGTTAGTAGATATAAAATATTTTATGTTTATTTATTAGTAGATATAAAATATATGCATATAAGTAATATTGCTATAAATACACTCACGTTCTATTATGGAATTAAAAGCAGATATACAAAGGGTGAAAAAAAAGAAGGAACAAGCATTATTGAATTGAAGCAGAATGGCAGTGAAGACACCTGAGATGCCTTGAAACACTTAAAAAAAAAAAGAAAAGAATACTAGTGAAAGCTTGTCAGGACATTTAAAATAAAAGCTGAATTGTGGATCAAATATTTTATTCTTTAAACAGTTTATCACTCGGAAATGTCACTTTATTTTCCTAGTAATTTAACCTGTATGATTACTGAAGGGGAAAACTGTACAGGCAGTTTTACACTGTAGTTTTTCAGGCTCCTAAATATTTTGAAATGGTGATTAATAAACAGAATAGCATGGAGGTTTTTAACATTTATTCCATTAGAAAAAAAAAGTAAAGACTGCATATTTATTGTGATTTTTAGCAGAGATTTTTAGCATCTGTTTTCATGGCCCTAGTTGTTCTATAAGTGTAGTACTAAACAAACAGTAGAAACTCTGGAATTTGGACAGAATTTTTAAAGTAACATTTAATAAATGGGATGAGAAGTTAAAGCTGATAGTTTTGATACCATTATTCTGCTTAGTCTGAATCATATTAATAAAGTTATAATTAGCAGTTTTCACAGTAATTGATGTCGATATTTGGACTGAAGTACCTGAATTAATCTAAGAATCATTGCCACGTATTTTATAGGAAATGATACAATCTATTGGACAGACATGGGATTCAACAAAATTAGCAGATCTAAGCGAGACCAAACATGGAAAGAAGACATTGTTACAAATGGTTTGGGAAGAGTTGAAGGCATTGCAGTGGACTGGATAGCAGGTAGGTCTGAACTTGCTTCAGGACATGTCGTTATTTCTGACAATACACCCTCTCATCTTCAGCTCAAGGCTAATTAAATTGGTTTGCTCTTAGTTCTAATTTCTAGTATTACACATGTCTGGACATTAATTACATATCTTGGATGCTACTCCTTAGATGGACAGTTTCAATGGTGACAACCACAAATACAAGTTCAAACTCTACAATGGAAGGCTGAATAGGACTATAAATTACAAGTATAAGATGCATGTAAATGAAAATACAGGAGTTAGTTTCTGGTCCTCACTTACACGCTTAATTAAGCACTTTTCATGTAGTCTTCTCTTCCTGCAGTAACTTCCCTGTGCTTTTCCCAGGTAACATATACTGGACGGATCATGGCTTCAACTTAATTGAAGTTGCCAGGCTCAACGGCTCATTCCGATATGTAATTATATCCCAGGGCTTGGACCAGCCAAGATCTATTGCAGTTCACCCAGAAAAAGGGTAACATGACCATGGCTACTTGCATTGTCTTTAAAGTTTGCATGCCAACACCTAAGCTTTAAGATAAGCAAATGGAATATATTGGAAACAATTGTATTGTAAATAAGCACAGGTGGAAGAAAGTGTTACTTTTGACATATGAAGCCCTTTTTCATTGCTCTCTGTATTCATGACAGACTGCAATTTCTTTGCAAAATAGTTTTTTATTTTCCAAGGAAATCATTTCACCTGAAGTTTGGATGTTGCTTGAAAGCATGCTTAAATCTGTTCTGAAGTTTCCAGCAAAGCCAAGGAAGCCACGGGAGCTTATGAAGGACCTCAGCGTCATGAGGAAACGGCAGAACAGTGTAATCCTTGGTAGCTATAAATTCCAGTGTCATGTAACATCCTACTCCAACAACCAAGGAGATTGCCCAGGGTAGCTGAAGTCATGTGAGATGAAGGATGTGGGTAGGAGAGGATGTATTGGCAAAACTAAACTGCTTGGCAAAAAATTGTTGAGAGCAGGGACTGCACTGCGGCACTAACAGAAATAGGGAATGTACTGTTAATTTCCAGCTCCGAAACTGCCAAAACTTCCCATCCCTGGAGTTGTTCAAGGCCAGACTGGATGGGGGGAACTCAGTAACCTGGTCTAGCGGAAGGTGTCCCTGCCCATTACAGGAGAGTTGTTTGTAATATTTAAGGAAGAGGAGAGAACCACAAATTAGTAATTGTTTTACAAGTCTAGTGTATCTTCTGAGAAGGAGGGTAAGCTTCATCTATTTTATAATATTGTGCCACAAAACGATAACTTGAGATGTCTCCAATCAAAGTTTCTTCAGGAGAAGGATAGCAATGGCAAGTACAAATAGGGAAGTAAAGCTATGCCTTCCTGTGGGAAGATCAAGGTCTTTTTACCCTTTGTGTTATTGTCATCTCTCTTTCCCTTCATGAAGCAAAACTTTCAAAGGTTTTCTTCCCTCCCCTTGCCCCGACTTCACATTGTGCATTTCTCTTGAAGCTTGAGTTGACAGCTATAAGAATAGAGAGGAAAATAGCAGTTATTAGATCTCGTTGAATCTGCCAGTTATATCAAGATGTGAAGCAGGCAGCATTCAGGTGGTTGGTGACTATTTATTGTCACTGAGAAAGAAGGTGAAGAATGTGTAGCCCTACAAAAGGGTGTCTTTGTCCCCCATCATGTGTATTTATTCATATAATGTGCATGTGCCTGACTTTTTTCTAATCTAATAATAGTTTTCTGATCAAGCTCAGAATTGAGCTTGAAACAGGGAATTGAGCTCATAGTGAAACTTTTAAGATGCCTCCTTTAACAAACATTTAGGGAATTTCATTTCTGTTTAGGGCTTGGAGTTGGGGGTGGGAGGAGCTTAAACCACTTGATTTTTTTTCCCAAAGAAGATTCTATTCCAGCATCCAGTTTCCACCCCTTGCATCTCCATGTCAGCTGTGTAATTTATAAAAGGGATAGTTCTGAAATAAGTTGAGTCATAGTTATTCTATCATCACAGTATATACATCAGTTACATCCGTAGCATGTTGCTGCCTCCAGAGGTCCATGAAACAAGTATTTTAGTTGGTATTTCCCAGAACTTTCAAGAAAATGTGGGAAGATAAAGTTTTTCAATACTAGTTAATGGTTTGTGTAAGTTGATATATTAATATATTTATAACCATTAATGCTCTAAGGGAGTAATTAATAACTTGCCTTATATTTTTGGCAGCTAATCAGGATTTTCTTTGGAGGATTTTAGATTTAACCTACTAATTATGGGATATCATTTTTTTTCCTGCTCAAAGTAACTAGTCTAAGTAAAGACTATGGAAAGTTTAATTCAAGTATTTTGAATGTCTGCCGTTCTGTACTCAACAATTAGTTCATGTCCCGTGTTAAGGAAGTACCACTAATTAGATGCCTGAAAGCAAGTTCAGTTCTGTTTAAAGGTGCTGTTACTAATCTAGTTAAAGTTGTGTTAAACTTAAGCAGTGATTGTTCATATCCAGCTGGTTAGTAATGTCTATTTTACCGTTTCTCAAACATATTTTTAATTTAGTTATTGTTGCAGTTCAATTTTGTAAGGTAGCATAAGTTTTGTAGTTAGTATAAATATTATTGTTTATTCTGTCAGGAAGTATGAGAACAGATTAGTTATTCTTACAGCCAGAAAGCCCTACAGTGAGAACCAAAGTAAGACGGGCAATGTTTTAGAAGCTAAATTTGATAAGAAAATTATAGTATCCATATTGTTTCTCCCTTGTAACATTTTTATTCCTCATTATTTCATATATCTGCAGTCATCCAATCAAATACAGCTACTTAACTGCAGATTGGCATTTCCCCTGTGAGAGGGAGAACAGCTTAGTAGTGCCCAGAAGATTTTTGTAATCTTTAAAAACCAAGTAATGCCTACGCTCCACGCAGAGGAAAGAAATGGAGAATAGTTTTATACATTCTGCTCACTTTGTGTACAGCATATTACTAAACAAAGTTTTAGTGGGTTCTGTGAATATTTGCTGTGAAAATCCTTCTCTTTATGCAATTAATATTATGCAAGGCCTCAATCATATCATCTTAGAAAGAGATTTCCTCCTCAGAAAAATTTTTGTGTGTTTATAATGTATTTTACCACACATATAGATACATGTGTATTTGTAGACGCAGATATTCCAATGAAACTATTCTGTAGGTTACTGTTCAGTAAAGAAAGTGTTCTGTGAGATTAACTGGCCTCATTTTGTTATACCTGAATGAGAAGTGGCAGGTCAAAGGAGAAGTTTGATCCAGCATCTTATCCCAAATTAGTGATGTTAGTGTGCTAGTAAGTGTAAAGAAACACAAAATTAGGTAAGCAAGATGAAAATCCTTCCCATGAGCATTTGTCAGAATTTGAAAAATATTTTCTTCTCAAATAAAGTCCCTTGGCTCTGCCATTTCCCACAGTGCTGCTCACTGCTTCATATTTAAAACATTTCAAAGTTAGACATACTTCTCTTGTATTGTCACACTTGTTAGTGATAATTAAATGCAAGAGCTTCTATTCCAGTTTTTGGTTGTTTCTTTTTTTTTTAATTTTGGCTTTATTTTTCCAAGCAGACAGCTAAATTCTTTAAGGAATGGAATTTCATACTGATCGACCAAGTACAGTATTAAGAAATTCTTCATATGCATCATTTGCAAAAAAACCCTGTGTTCTATTAAACAAGTGTTATGATGCATTTAATTTCTTAAGATTATTTAGAGACATGAGCCTTATCATGTTTTTTAAGTACTTATCATGTTTTTAAGTACCCATATAATGTTAATAGTGTATTTAACTTGAAGTACGGTATTACATATTTGCAGTTCCTGTTTTAAATGTTAACTGGTGATTTCTGCAACATTTTAGGTATTTGTTTTGGACAGAGTGGGGACAGACTCCTTGCATAGGCAGGGCACGCTTGGATGGGTCTGAGAAGGTTGTCCTTGTGAGCCTGGGGATTGCGTGGCCTAACGGGATTTCCATCGATTACGAGGTCAGTTCCTCTCTCTTCCGGTGCATGTTAAAAACGTACAGTATTTGTTACCTTTCATTAAAGCCAGCTGGTATTCCGCTTTGATGTAATCTAAATAACTCTTAATTAAATACTTGGACAAGCCTGTTGATGTTTCCTTTAAAATTGATCTTCAGGAAAATAAATTATATTGGTGTGATGCTCGTACCGACAAGATAGAAAGAATTGACCTTGAGAGTGGAGGGAATCGGGAGATTGTGCTGTCAGGGAGCAATGTGGATATGTTTTCAGTTGCGGTGTTTGGAGCTTACATCTACTGGTCTGACAGGTAATTTATTTTTCATAAGTATTTTAAGTCTGAAAATGTTATTTCAGTGCCAGGTGCTTCACCTTTGTAGGATTAGCCATTCCTTAGCAAGGTCACAGAACAGATCCCAGAAACCTATGCAATCTCCAAAGAAAGGGCTGTTGTGACACTGAAAGCTCAAGCTCATGAGCATCAGGGATGAGAACAGGTTTCTACACCTCCTGTTAGGTGAACTCTCCACTGCCCTTCAGTCATTTGTTCGGTGTGAATTAGTTGAGGATTGTTGATCAGACATCTTCAACTTTTTTGGCAGAGCACATGCAAATGGCTCTATTAGAAGAGGCCACAAGAATGAGGCCACGGATGCTGTGACCATGAGGACTGGCCTTGGAATAAACCTGAAGGAAGTGAAAGTCTTTAATAGAGCACGAGAGAAAGGTTGGCTGTTCTTAAGGATGCTATTAATTGTTTTAATATCTCCTGCTACTTTTTATGTATATTGAAGCATTACCAAAAAATAAGTAATCCATGATTTTGTCTCCACTTTTTCCTCTTGAAGTATTTTTTTAACTAAAATTATTGTACTAAAGAAAACATAGAGTACAAATTCTACTAAAATTCTTCCGAGTGTTTTGAAGAGAAAATCTAAAACCGAAACACTTCCTATCGTTCCAGGTTTGATGTTTTTTTGTTTGGTTTTTTTAAATAACAAAAGGCAGTCTTAGCCATGAGGGACCTTGAACTGTGTTTTACAGAGAAGTAAGCTCAGGCAGTTTCAGATTTCTGTTGGAAAGCAAATCAGAATTTTTTCATACTAGAAATTCCCAGTCTCTCTGTCTCCAAAGTTTATTTGCTAAAATTACTTGGGTTTGAGTCTTTTTTTTTTTTTTTTTTTCTGTGGGAAGAGACCTTGTAAATAATCAGATTTCCTTTATATTCAATTAGGTCAGCGAATTCAAGTGACAAAGGTTATTATATATTTTCTGTGATTTATGGTACCTATGGTTAAATTTTACTTTTCACTACCTGACTAAGAATCATCTTGCTTTAAATGTCTTTTTACTTCTAAAATTCTGGTTTTGGTGAGACCTTGAAAAACTTGTCTCATTGAGAAAAGGTGGTGAAATGATGATTTACTCAGAACAAACTGCTACCAGGCCAGCCAGGCAAAATTTCCTATAAATATATTTAAAAAGAGAGAGGAAAAGAGTTACTGCAATACAAAATAACTTTTTTAATACAAATGTATCTCTGGTATTGGTAGTGTTCAAAATTTGTTTTAATCACAGCATCATATACCCAAAAATTCTGTTTCTTTTACATAAATCTTTCCTAAATAATGGCATCAAATATGACATGTAAAATAAATCTGTATTTTGAAAGAAAACATATTTAACAAGAAGAAAAACTTTCCTTTTCTAAATTTTAGGTATTTTTGAGAAAAATTAATTTGCAAACATATGCATAATAATTTTACTAAGAATTTCTGCAGTGTTCATCATATTTTATGGATTAAGAAAAATGGACACAAAAAATCACCATTTCTTTTAACTAGGCTAGAAATAGTTAATGTCTGCTTGCTTGGAAGGGCTTTATGTTATAGAGTATATTCCCTATGTATTCTGTAGATAGAATTAGGAAAATAGAACAGTGGGATAATGTTGAATGATTTTTATTGATAGCTTTACAGACGTGATCACTTGAGTGGGAAAAACAGTTGTTGAGGCTAAAAATCTACTGCTGTTAGTTTGACAAAAATTAACTGAATGATTTTTAATACATTTTTCAAATTTTACTAGGGTACAAATGGTTAATGTCATTGGGAGGGGATGTCAGTGAGCCAGAAGGACAAAAGGGAAAAAAACAGGTGAAAAATATTTTTTGGAATGTTTTTCTGTATCACACTATTACATATATTTTTTAAGTTTATTGAACTAGTAGTTAAGACTGTTTAAAAAAAAATGGGATAGGCAAGCTCCTGACCTTCTGTTATTAAAACAAAGACCCAAACAAACAGGAAAGAAGCCCAAACAGAACCCCCCAACCACTTGTGCTGATTGTGATTAATGTTTTTGGTTTTTTTTTTTCAAACACCTGTTTTAGCCTTTCCGATGAGCCGGTGCTGCAGTGGTACTGGAAAAGTGATTCCTATCTCAGTGCTATTTTATGTGTGTGCAAGGACATGCCCTAATTACACTGCTTCCAGAACTGGCCATTTTTAAAGATATTTGCAGCTGGTGAATGGTGGAAGCAGTGATGTTTTCAAAGAGGCTTTAGAAGCTTGAGGATCCTGTCGATATATTTTCCTTCCTCTTCTCAACCTTTCATCCTTCCAAACAGATATTAACCTTTCTTGCCTAAGAAAACTTTTAAAGAATCTTTAAAGCAAACTGAATCTGAAAATGTATACAGCTAAATGTCCATATGTTTTTACATGACTCCAGAGGACTGTGTCTCATGGAATTTTGCCTAGGAACACACAATTCAATCTTTGTAGTTTTAAGAGCAAGCTAGCTCTGATTCACCATTATTCTTTCTTAAAAGTCTTATCAGGTTGAAATGGAGCAGTTAAAAAATAAAATCAACAGTACTTTCAGACACTACATATTCCCCAACAATTATTACGATTTTGTACCTGAAAAGAGTCTATTGAAAATGTTTTATTCTCCTTCATTATGTGGAAAACCTTCAGAAATGGGAAAATGACTCTACTGAGAGAGCTAAGTTATTACATGGAAAGTGCTGTCAGAAACAGAAACTAAACTATCTAAACTTACTATAAGAGTAATTCATATCTAGTAAAAAGAAAAAAAAAGACAAAGAAAAATAGCTCCTAATTATTGACTATTACTGTAATTTTATTGCTTGCAACAAGTGCAGTTACTAATTTGACAATGATTTCTTAATGGTGTGCAATTTTCAGGGAGTAAGTTTTTAAAGTCAGGTTTTAAAGGAATTTAGAACAAAATGTTAGGAAATTTCTTCATTAAAAACAGAGAACTCGACTGACACAGTTTTGTACCTGTCAATACATATTATTCATTTTTATAGAAGTTGTCTAAAAGCAGTACTGTATTCTGATGGTACCTAAATTTGACTTTTTGCCAGTAACAAGTGTTTTAAAAAAAATTTGGAAAATCTTTCAAAGCACTTCAAACAGTTGCTAAATCTTCAGCTGATTATGGAGGAATAACCCATTTTATCTGTTTTTTTTTCTCTTAATAAAATATATACTGTTGTGATTTGAAAAGGGATAGTAATTATATTTGCTCATTAATTGCATTCTCTAAAATTCAGGTTGTGGTTGAAGTTGCATTCTTTACCGTGTTACCCTGTGTTTTACTTGTGAACGCTGCACGAACGACTTGTAAGAGAAGGATTCTTAGAACACCTAAGATTTCATTTTTATTTAAGTTAGCTAATTCTGTTTATAAAGGATGGATTTTCCTTTTGTGTTTTTTTTTTTACAGGCACTAACGTGTGTGCCAAAAATAACGGTGGGTGTCACCAGCTCTGCCTTTATCGTGGAAGCGCTCGGAGGACGTGTGCTTGTGCACATGGATATCTCGCAGAAGATGGAATTAGTTGCCTGAGACATGAGGGTTACCTGCTGTACTCGGGAAGGACCATACTAAAAAGCATCCACCTTTCCGATGAAACCAACTTGAATTCGCCAATAAGGCCGTACGAAAATCCAGAGTACTTCAAAAACGTCATCGCTCTGGCTTTTGACTACAGCCTGAAGGGGAGGGGCACGAACCGCATATTCTTCAGTGATGCACACTATGGAAATATTCAGGTTATTAAAGACAACTGGGCTGGCAGAAAAGTGATAATTGAAAGTAAGTGAAAAAAAAAAATTTAAAAAATTAGTATTTTATTTCAGTAAACTTCATTAAGTGAAACGTTGATGATCACTTGGCTTTGCAGAGTAAAAAATATCAGTGAAGGTTTATCATATTTAATAGTTGTATTTTATCTCTATAAGATGCATTTAAACACGAATAACTTCAAAATAATTTATTTTACAACCGGCCGATGGTGTGTGAAGCATATTACTAGAAAACAGAAGTGACAATGGCAATGCTTAGATTACATTACTGTGATTTTAAGGGGCTTTAGTGTTGAAACAAAACCTCATTGCGCGTTGCTTGGAAATTAAATTATTTGTTTGGAGTTTTTTCTAGTTAGTGGGTGTGAAGTACTGTGAGATACCTCTGCTGAGATAGCCACTCCTCAGTATAAAATATTAGGACCCTGGTCAGCCCTAGGAGGGGGAATTATAGAGAGCCTGTCTTTTTTTTTTTAGCCTTTGAATACTTGTAGCTTGGCACTACTATCAAGAAATTGCTGCCAGTATCTTCACCCAAGTCTTCAGGATAAGACCAAACATATTTTGCAGCTGAGGTCTCCATAAAAATCATTTGAGTATCTGGCAGTGATATCTTTAACAAAATCTAACATAACTAATATGGTGTTTGTAAAAAGGTACCAGTGTTTATCATGGTAAAATTGGAATTCAAGTAAAATCTAAATGTGAATGTGCAATAAATAGAGCCATAAATATTTATGACAAAAATGTAAATGGTAAAAATTTCTACTGC
Organism: Pseudotriccus pelzelni; assembly: GCA_035584735.1. Taxonomy (NCBI): domain Eukaryota; kingdom Metazoa; phylum Chordata; class Aves; order Passeriformes; family Tyrannidae; genus Pseudotriccus; species Pseudotriccus pelzelni. The sequence continues at coordinate 4,774,744 of JAWMRA010000164.1, forward strand.
CTTTTTTTAACCTAATTTTTCTAAAATATGCAATAAACCTTATTCCTCTGTAGTCAGTTATCAGATGCAGACACTTAGTTTGTTTCTTGTGGTACTTGTCATTTTCCAGTACTTTTTGAAGGCTGCAATTTATTTCAGTAATTGTTTTCCAAAATGTCTGAAGAGGTGTATAGTTTTTGCTTCTCATATGAATTTCTACTTTCTATTTTATGTTGCCTATGGCATTTCTACATTTATCTATTTGTTTGGGTCAGTTTAATAACAGGACCAAAGAAAGCATGAGGAAAAATGGAACCACATTTGCTGTATCACCTTTTGCTATTGCATGTTAATGGGAATATTTCCATTAAAGAAAAAAACTTAAACAGCTGCAAAATGACATAAGTATTATTATACAACTTATATTGGATAATTGTTGCATTATTACTGCTGCATGGTGGTTCTGGGACGCCGTTTGTGGTTATGAAAACTGTTGGTACTAATGAATAGAAAAGCATTTTTAAAATATTTTTAAGCTGAAAGAACGTAGATTTAGATGAGATGTAAGGAAGAAATTCTTCCTATGAGGCTGGTGAGGCCCTGGCACAGATTGCCCAGAGAAGCTGTGGCTGCCCCATCCCTGGAAATGTCCAAGGTCAGACTGGACAGGGCTTGAAGCAACCTGGGATAGCAAAAGGTGTCCCTGCCTGTGGCAGGGGGATGGAACAAGATGATCTTTTAAGGTCTCTTCCAACCCAAATCATTCTATTATTCTATATGATACAAGGCCTTTTTTGTTTCTTCTTTTTCCTTTCTTATCTGTGCATATTTTAGAAGAATCACTGGCATCTGCATTAAAATACTGTGAAGATAAAGTAAGCAATGTGGTCAGGATGTTCTCATTACTCCCAGGAAAGCATTAAACCTTGGCATTTGGAGTGGACGTTAGACACAGGCAGCTCACAGAAATGTGCAGTGGTGACACACAAGCACTATTTTAACTCTGGTGTTATAGGAAGACATTAAAAATATTGCGTGAAAAGCCACTGGAATTTTCAGCATTTAAAACAAAGAGGAGAAATAAATACTGGTGAAGCACCAATGCAGATAGAATTGGAACAATAAAGTGTTCCTCATTACTTTATAATAAGTTGTTCTACAAGAGCTAAAGACATTCCATAAAGCATAGCTGAGAATTATAGTTTAAAGAAATTGTTAGGAAGTGTTTCTACTTGTAACTTAATATGCCCAATTTCATTTTTCATTAGCAGAGTCAGCACTCTGAATAATTGAATGTCAGATGAAATTTTGTATCCTTGCAAAGAAATTTACTGTACATGCTCGGGATGTATATGTGAACTATGGCATTTCGTAGAAACGCTTCTGTATCATTCTGTAGAAATACTTCTTTGTAAATGAGAAGGGTTATAACACCCCAGTATATGTTAGTTTATTGCTCTTCTTCATGTGTTTTAAACCTCTTTAGTTTATGTTGAGTCATTCATTTACAGCTGGTATTTTTTTGTTACATAGCTCTCCATTCCACAGGCTGCATGTGATTTTTCTCTCACTGTAAAAAGGAGACAGTTCATGGGGCTGCTTGATATAGTGGAAGGATTTAACCAACCACACCTAGAAAGGAAAAAACAGTGGTGCAATTGATAGACACCAGTGATTCCATTCACTGGAAGACAGAAAATTCTGAAATTTTCTGATTTCTACATTAAGAATCTGAGATCACACAGAATTTATTAAATGGAATCCAGCTGAGAGATTTCAGTAATAATGTTTCATTTCAGGATTAAAAAAATAACATCTATTGCATTTATTTTGCTATCTTTTTCTTCCAGAATTATTAGTACACATCTGTAGCAAGTTTTACTTGATTAGGGAGAGATTCAAAACCACAATGGAAATATCTGATGTGGTTCTATCAGTTCTACAACATTGTTCTACCCTGTTACGTTCAAATCATGCAAACCTTTATTCAACATTTGCCTTCAGCAGAGAAAGTAGGGTATGTCTCGTAGTACCTACAAGATACTGTTGTCCCAGATTTTTAGTTCACTGAATGTAAATCTGCTCATAAAGAGTCTCTTACCTGATGGATTTCTACCTCCCTGAAATCAGACATGCTCTAATCTGTTAGATTAGTGAACTTTCCTGCACGCTAAAAACACTTAAGACATATAGAGCTCTTTGTTAAACAGGTTTCCTGTTCACTAAAAACAGATTTACAACTCACAAGCAAGCCATTATCTAACATGTTTTTAGCTCACTGAGAACAGATTTACTACCCAGAAACAACCCATTATCTAACATGTTTCCAGTTCACTGAAAACAGATTTACAACCCATACGCGAGCCATTATCTAACATAGTTCCGACTCACTGAATATTGATTTAGAATTCATAAACAACCCATTATCTGACAAATTTTCACCTCACTGAACAGATTTGCAACTCATAAACAACCATTAGCTAACACATTTTTGGCTCAGGGAAAGTAGATTTACGGCATATAAACAACTTTATCTAACTTGTTCCAGTTCACTAGAAACAGATTCAAAACTCGCCAAGATCCCTGTACCTGATAGGGTTCTGTCTTCAGCGACAAGAAACAATAACAACAACAACAACAAAAAAACAGCCCAGCATGTGCATAGTATGCCATGCCACGCCACCTCAGGGTTTTGTGCAGCATTAGGTTTTCGGGCAGGGGGGGGATTTTTTTCCTTAGCTCTGAACTGTGCTGATGAAATGAGCAACATTTCATTTGGTCTCTCAGCAGGGACTTGTTCCTTCCTGTTTTTCTAAGGAACTTTATCAGGATAATCTTTCTTATTGCCAGTTTTTATAAAATTTTACCTTGTTCTTGCCTGTGATTTCACACAAATATTCTTTTGACTGACCTAAGTTGTTTCAGAGCTTATGTTTATACAAAGAAGCCTTTTTAAAAAAAGCTAAGTTTCAGTTTCTAAGGTAATAATTTGTTGGTTTTTTTTTTAATTATTATATATCATAGGTAGAAGTTTGAAGCAATATGTGAGTTAACCAAAGCCTGCAGAAAAACAGTGCGATATTCAAATAGCTTTAATACAATGGTACAACAGTAGACAGAAGAGCAATGAAGTTAAAACTAAAGAAAAAAGGTGGAGGCAAGACAAAAAAAAAAAAAAAAAGGCAAATGAGAAACATGAGGAAATGAGGAAAAAGTATTAAGATGAGATACATTCAGTGAACTGGTTTTTCTCCTGTGTAAACAAAGGCACTGAGATATTTTGCCAGTCTCTCCCAGCACAAAAGGAAGTGTTATGTGAGAAAACTCTCCTGTTTTGAACCTGAGGCACTCCTGTCTGTAGAACACAAAAAGCTTTTCACTGCTAACATAAAGTGTCACATCCTGTGATGTATTGTAAGACTTTTTACAGTCTGAATCTTTTAAAGGTGTTCCAATGCGTGCTACTATTCTTCCTAACTAAATGGGTCCAATTTAACTGTCAAAAAGGCATTTATGTTCCCATTTCTCTTACAGAGCATTACTTTTGGTACATTGTATGAGATCCCTTTAGTTTTGGAGCTTTCTTCTCCAGGAAAGGAATATTTTAATCTGTTAAAAATAAATACTTGAATATTGTTGCTTTTCATTTCATAAATGGAATCATTATAGCTGTATATGGTATATTATATGTATATGGTATATGTATTTGTATATTCATTATAACTGTATATAGGTCCACTGATTTTCGCTTTTTAAAGGAGGGAAAGTGTGAGGCTGCTGTTAAGTCTAGGATATTTAAATAGTAAAGCATAATATTTATTATTCCAATGTGGAAAACAAGTTGTCTGGTTTAACAACATCGTTTGTTTCTGTATGTCGCTGCATATTAGAAAATCATACAATCACATAATATTTTGGGTTGGAAGGGATCTTAAAAATCATCTTGCTCCAAGCCCCCGCCACGAGCAGGGACACCTTCGACTAGACAATGATTAGTGGGTAAAGTCTATGAGTTGTTGCTATAGGTGAATAAAGTTGTCTAATTCTATATTAAGCATTTGTTATTCCAGAATTATGCAGTCCTGCACATTTCATGCCTTGTTTAAGTGTTCCTGGTGTGAAACTCTAAATGTATTTATGACAGGAGCTGACTTAGACTGATCTTTAGTATGGTATGTCCTGAGCATTCCCAACCTCAGATTTTAAATAATCTAATCAAACACTTCCATCTCTATAGGTTAGCTTTCCATTTGGAAGTCTTAAAGCCTCTTTTACATGGACACGTGAACTATATTGAAGTTATGATATTATAACACTTGTTAACTTCTATTGCCTCCATAAGTTTGAAGGAATAATAAGGTTACATCTGTGGAGATGTTTGTAGTGCCTTCAACTTAGGGTAGTTGTTGCTTTGAAGAGCCCAAAGCCTTTGTTTACACTGTTTTATTAAATTTAATAATCTTTAATGTGGAATAGATTATAGTATGGGTATGTATATATATATATAAAATAGAGTAAAATTATTGTTTGCTGATTTATGGTATAATTTTAGCAAACTTTATATCTGCTTTGAAATAAAACTATATTATTAGGAGAAATAGAACAAGCACACAATTGGTTAGTTTATTATCAACTTATTTAATGTCATAGAATTTTTGTTTAGCAAAAGGCTTCCTGCTTTCTGACACTTGAAGAGCAATGTACAAGGTAAAGAATTCTTTAACGTTCTAATTGTGCAGTCAGTGAGAAATGTGAAGCTAACCCCTTCTTTTCAGGTGATTCATTGCTTGTGAGGCATTTCTTTCACTCCAGATCAGACAGTGACCACCTGTAACCCATCCCCATAACCTTACACAAGCAGACTGACAGAAATCAGGGTCCCCTCCTGTGACCAGTCTGGTGTAACAATCGCCAGGCTGAATCCTGAGAGGTAAATTGTCGAAGCCAACTCACAGAATGAATAAAGATCAAGCAGGTGTTTCAGTACTGGTCATGAAAGCCTTCTCCGAAGTTGTGATATCAAAGTGCTGTTTATGCTCAATTTCATTAATTTGTTGGATTTTGAGTATTAAAAAAAATTATGGTGTTGACAACTTGCTTTACAGCACTGCTAAAGAGAAGGAGTTCGTAAAATATGAAATGTAAAGAAAAAGGTAGTTGAAGGGGCACAACTGGAAAAGTTTTTACTGTAAACTTCCTAGCTAATTTTAAAAGTGTAAGATAAGAGATAAAAATCTAGGAAATAGAGAACTAGTGAATATATTACCAAAAGCCAGTGGCAACAGCTATTGGATAATTAAAACTTCATGTCCTTTAGTATTTTTATTTCTTGGTTGCAATAATAAGGGAGTTTATTCTGAGTTCTTCAGTTATTGATTTGTTGCTTGCCTGTTCCCTGGGAAAGTCAGATGAAGATCAGCATGACAGTATTTATAGGCTGCTTCTGATCTGTGGGATGCAATCTATCTTCGTTAAGTTCAGTAAAAGTGATAGATAGCATTTGGCAACGTAATGATGTGATCACTCTACCATTGCCTTTGTAAATCATAAGCTGTTGCATTCTCTTGTGTAGATATTTAATCAGTTACACACCCCATTACTGATTTAATTCAGAACGTCAGTGGCAGGTGAATAATGTGAGTATTTGTATATTAATATCATATTGTATTAATGTTCCTTTCATTTAAGTATGCTATTCATGTGAAAATCATAAACTGTTGCTTCATGGCTAGAATAAATCTAATCAGTGCTGTAGGCATCTAATGCCATCAGTGTTTTAATTCAATCTGTCAGTGAAACAAATGTATTTCTTTCCATTTCCAGTTCCTTTATGCTTTACCAATTCAGAATATTACATGATGCTGCAAAAATATGAAGCTGAGGGTAAACAAATTGCTAATTTTCATCCTGTTGTAGGTTTTGGGATTAAATCCTCCAATTGTAGCACCAGAGATGATGAGTCCATATTTCTGATATATTTTAAAGTAGCTAAATATCTAACGATAAATTAACTTTAAAAAAAATAATTCTCTAGAATAAGCTTTAAGAAAGTAGTAAATAGAAAATAATATCAGTACTGGTTTGCATAGATATGGTACTGAAATGCAGTTGCTTTGGATTCTTCTCTACTGTTCTGTCTTTAACAATATGAAGTTGTTAAAAGGTTTTAGTTTTAAGGATCAACCTCACAGTGTCTAGAGGACCTTTGTAGGATTGCTTCTGTCCTCAGCTGGTCCCTATTTTATCATTGTTAAAAAGATTTACAGGAGTTTGGGGGTTCATCAATAACCCCTAATACAAAAAAAATTATTTTAACCTAGAAACATAAAATTAACAAAAAAATTTATTATCAGTGATAACAACATACTGTTTCAACCCCCTGCCATGGGCAGGGACACCTTCCACTAGCCCAGGTTGCTCCAAGCCCCGTCCAGCCTAGCCTTGAACATTTCCAGGGATGAGGCAGCCACAGCTTCTCTGACCCAGTGCCTCACCATGCTCTGAGTAAAGGCCGTTTTAATCCTTAATTGGATATTGGATATTTGATTAGAGGCAGTTTTCACAGCCTGAATCTGTTGTCAGGCTATTTTAAGATGTTGAGTTGGTTTTTTTCCTTTTCAGTCAAAGTATTAATCATTGGCATTCCCATAAAGAAGATTTCTTGAGTCTTTGAATATTAGCTTCTTTATTTTCTTTTAAAGTTGTTCTCTTTGAAATAAAGTGTTTTATTGATCGTTTTGTTTTAGTTCTGCTCCACTGAGAACATGTGTGTATATGGCAAAGTTTTTTATAAAACTGCATACTTTAGTTATTTTCTTAAAATCTTTTTCAGCTGTATGCTAAATGTTTGCTCATCTCTAAATATGCCATAACCTTCCATGTACCTGTTTTCTAAATATTTAGTTATTACCATTTTATAAATAGCAACATGGAATTAAACATTCTTCTGTCATAATTTATAGACCTTAACATGGAATTGCAGAATGATGTGTTGGCCCAGTGTCAGAATGTGAATCTGTATTTTCTAATACCTGTGGAAAAACTGAGTTCTTCTTTTTAGTGTAGAAATTAAAGTAAACCAACACATCTGGTATTGAAAAGCATTTTCATGATTCTAGTTGTGTTTTCCTTCATCACATCTAACTGTGGCAGAACAACATCATTATCTAAAATTCTACTGTAGCAGTGTTATGTAATCAGTTTGCTCTCAAATTTCTTGACAGGTTCAGACAAGAAACAAAGCTGAAGTTGTTAAAAATTCAAGAGCTTACATGAGGGAATTTTCTTTTTTTTTTTTCTGATAGTCATCTTACAAATGAAGAGCATTACATGCTCTCGTGTTTTGTTCATTACAAATAACATAAAGAGCTGGTCAGAAAATGTCAATACTTTTGTCACTTTTTGATAGAATTGCAGAAAATACAAGCTGGAAAGGAAGGCATGAGGACCATTGAGACCAACTTGTGATTCCACACAGGGAAACTTAATAGTTAGATAGTGAGTTGATATCTAAGAGCATTGGGTTTAGTTTAGAGAATTTTATGTAGTTACAAATTGGGGCTCAGCATATAATTTTAATGGAAATTAGTAGATTACGTTGAAGTTGTATTCCTGACCCTTTATTTTAACAGTTATCAGACTTAGTAAGCTTCTTTTAATTTCAGTTAGTGGAAGAGTTGCAGGAAGTGACCAAGAAGTTGATCAGACCCCATATCTAGACGGTACAGACCTCTGCCCCTGAGAGTGATCTCTGTTCCTAGATCAGGGAGCAGAGTGGTTCATGTGTGCAGTGCTTGGCCTTGTGCCTCTGGGATAATTTGGGCAGTCCAAGTGTCCTTTGAATCCTGTGTGGTGTTCCTGTGGCTCTGAGAAATTATCATTACTTTTAGGATTCCTTCTGACTCACGCTGCCGACAAGTGTGGGTCTGTGTTGGTGTTTGGTCCTAGGGTTGATATTTTGATGATATGATGTCAAAGGTATTTTTTTGTATGTTACAAAACTTGGTTTGAGCAAGTTAAGCGTTGTTTGAGGTGTGGAGATTTCAGGGACTGGAAGGCCTCTGTAGGCAAAAGGAACAAAACCTATTGTGGTCTTGTTTATACTCCTAAAAAAGACTTGGTTTTGGGTTTTGGCTTTTGGTTTTTGTTTTGTTTTGTTTTTCAGAAAAAGTAACAAACTTTTGCTGAAAGAGTGCATGGGTTACATCTCAGAAGGAATTAGTTGTTTCATTTGGGAAGGTTGCCCTGGGAAAAATACCTGCACGTGGTGTGGGTCATCAGGGATGGAAGGCCCAAGAATCAAACTGGGTTTCAGTTCATAGTAGGGACAAAGCCCTCCAGAACCTCCCTAAACCACAGTTACTAATAACTCTGCATTCAGACAAGTTCCAATTTGCTTTAAAATACTTAAGTGTTTGCACATCTCTGTCATGATATTTGAAAGAACTGAATATTTTTCAGTTCCAAATTTCTCAAACCTTCATTATATTTCATTACATTTTTAATGTTTAAAATTAAAAATAAATTAATAAAGTAGATAAAGAATGCATGTAACCCACTCATCTTTTTGAAGACAGGAATTAATATCAAAAGGATCATTTTTGTAATACTTAGAAGAGGTTTTTGTAATTTTCAAATTGCTTTCAATGCTAAGTAAACTGTCTAATTTTGGATTACTTATAAGTGAGCTGAAGATACTTTTTGTTTTTCCTAAATTCTATTTCATAAGTAGATAAACTATTTTTACACATATTCACCTCCCTCTAAGGAATGTCATCTCATTTACGTCTTCTGTTGTTTCTTCTTTAAGAAAAGTCACTGAGATTTCTCCCCAGATATGTCACAACAAGTAGTCAGATCATCTCCAAGTACTTTAGAAAGAGAAATACAAAAACCTGATGCATAATTATTTGCCTCAGAGTTTTGAGTTATTTCCCTCAAAGTTTTGATTTAGTGTTTGCTCTTTCAGTGTGCTAAAACTTATTTTAGGACTTTCTGTTCTGTCTGTATGAATTGCACGGTAAAAATTACATCTTTCAGCAAGCTGAATGGAAATTGTAATAACCAGCATAATGTAATCCTAATTATATTTCTAGATTTTTGCCTTCTGTAGCCCATTAATTAGCTGCATGAACCTTCTGGTCTAAAAATATTTGTTTCTAACAAGATAATAAGTGAAGTTATCAACATAGATTTCTGTAGTAATTATAAGATAATGGTAGGAAATAATTACTCCTATTACTCACAATCTATCCTTTTTATATATTGGGACCAGATAGAATTTATCTTTTCTGGACCTTAAATAGATGGTCTAGTTTCTTATTAATATTTTCTTGTCTTTCTAGCTCACAATTTTTTATGTTGAATGAAAGAGTGTGGTATTGTGGCTTATTAAAATTATATATTGATGTTGAGATCTTCAGAGTTAGTATTTCTTCAGTATTTTTCAGGTGTTTAACAAAAGCTCACACAGTTAATAACAACAGGACACTTTGATCCCTATTAATGTAATGTGTATCAGTGCCAGAAAATACATTGAAGGATCACGCTGAATAATAGAAGTAACTCATGAAAACATCCCAAGACTTGGTTTAAATCATATTTGAAGATGTGACTAAATTACTGCTGTCTCAAATAAATGCTTTTTATTTCTAATATGTCATCTGGGGACAGTGTACTAAAAATGTTAACTTAATGATTGTTAGAATAGGCCAGTACAGTAAGGGGTTGTTGACAGTGGTCTTGCTCTCAGGTTTTCTTTTTTAATTTAAACTTATGACAACATTTTAAGATTTTGATTCCAATAAAAAAAATAATCAGCAGAAAGTATAAAAGAATTGACAGACTCGGGCTGAAATAGCTGAACACTGCAAGTCTGCAGGATCAACTCTGAGAAGAAAAATAAAAACCAAACATCTTCTTAGCTGATGTTTTATTTGCTCTGTCTGTAATCGTCTTCTTCCAGACGTTGGGTCAGTGGAGGGACTTGCTTATCACAGAGCTTGGGACACCCTGTATTGGACCAGCTCAACCACATCCTCCATCACGAGACACACCGTTGACCAGAGGCGTCGAGGGGCTTTCAACCGGGAAGCCGTGATAACCATGTCGGAGGATGATCATCCACACGTGCTGGCTCTGGACGAATGCCAAAAGTATGGATTACATCTTTCCTACCAGATTGTAATTTTGGCCTGGTGCCAAGTAGCACTTCTTTATTTCGCAGCCAGCTAATGCTGTGAAATACTAATACCTACGAAGGTTAAGTCATTTAGGAGAAAATTCTTGGTATATTTTAGAAGGCAATTGCTAGTATTAAGGTGCAACAATTAATGTGTTTTCATGTTTCAAATAACTGCTACGTTTTCATGGAATGTTAACAAATTCAAGCTGCTTTTCTTAAAAGTGAGCTAAATGCAAATTAATGAGTGGTCATTTTAGTGATTTCATCAGACACGTTACTCTTATTGCTTAGATTAAAAAAAAAATTGATTTAAGTATTTACTGAAAGGAATCTGCATTTTTTGTGTGCACATTATAGGCCCACGTGTTTAACACAGAAATCAGTGTACTATGAAAGTATATATAACAAGAGATGAACATTTACAGTGCTTAAGGACAACATCCTGCAAAGAAGTCTTAGTTCCCTTCTGGCTGCTCTCAAGCAGGCTGTGTTTCTTAGTAAAATAGTGGGAGAGTTTATATTTCTACTCCTGCTAATAAATGTCTTAAAAATTTGAGGTACTTTAATCCTCTCTGTTAATTCTGAAAACAAGACAACCTGCTTTTTCTGCTTCTTGTAACTGTCTGCCCTTTGGGGAGGCTGGGCTCCATTAATTCCTTATTAAATCCCATTTTTAAATTGGTAGCTGAATGTAGAATGCTGCATGAGTAGTCAAGATTATTTCCACGTGTGACTTCATGTCCTGTTTATGCAAATTAAGAGTTTATGCTGTATTGTAAAATATGTTTACCCAGGTATCATAAATAAACCACCTGAATACTGATGGAGATTGTAATATGAGGATGGGCAGATTCTGATCAGTCTGTGAATTCCACCCACAGCTCTTCCATAATATTTGTCACCCCTTGTAAACTGTAACAAGGGGCTGAATGAGCCTCCTGTAGAGTCCATTAATGTGACTTTCTTCCCACAGTCAACCTTCTGCATCCCAGTCCTTTAGTCTGTATCCCAGTTCTAATACAGGAAAAGCTCTGGGTTAATTTCACTGTTAAAAATTACTAATGTACACATTAGCAGAATTAAGTTTATATCATTCCACATCTTATATCTCTCTGTAATGGTTTATTAGTATGCAGACGTGATCAGAATTGAACTGATCTGTAAGAGAAAAAAAAATTTATACTTGTACACAAATTAATGAACTAAGAAACTGCTATAATTTATAGGATATTGGCTATTAGAGTTTCTTATTCACCACTGATTATCACAATTACTCCTAGATGACATTCAAAGTTGTCTGTGAAGGTATATGGGTATTTTTCTGTTGCTCATTTCATAAAGAACTAAATGATAAAATGTATCTTATGGTTTTATTTGTTATTTTGATTTTAATACAGCTTAATGTTTTGGACTAACTGGAATGAGCAGCTCCCAAGCATCATGAGATCTACCCTCTCAGGCAAAAATGCTCAGGTTATCATTAGTACAGATATTCTGACACCAAATGGACTGACCATTGATCACAGGGCGGAGAAACTTTACTTTTCAGATGGCAGCTTGGGAAAAATCGAGAGGTGTGAATATGATGGATCACAAAGATACGTAAGTAAAACAAAATTCCTGAATATACTCATTGTAAATCTGTTTGCATTTTTCAGCATCTTTCAAGTGAAAATGTTACAGAGAGATCATTAGTTGCCTAAGTTTCTCCCAGTATCAGTTATATACTAGATTTAAAACTTGAACTTTATTGCACTACAAATAATGCTCTATTTGCTCAGAATTTCTTTTCTGTGATGCTTGAGCGTTACTGGATGATTTTTTTTTTCTTTTTTAACTGTACATTTTCAGATCTATTGAACTCCTTTACTCTTTCATCATAATACTTTTGGTCTTTGAGTGCCCTATTAGTTTCAGCTCAAGTAGACCTTTTACCGGGAATATATTGAAGGCAGTTGGTCTGTGCTTGAGGTTTTGTTGCATGTTTTGTGCCACACTTCTCATATTTCATGAAATCTTCCTTTCAGGGATTTTGTACCTCCCAAAGTTCAGGATAAAATGAATGAAGGGCAGCATGTTCTGGCTTATATTCCACTCCAAGCCGTAAAAGTTAGTGTACATCATCTCACTTTGATATCTATTAACTTTAAAAAAGCCCTTCATATGCAGTATAAAAGCTTAAGAAATATTTTTTCATCCTAAATGACAATTACATGTTTTTTTCTGGAACCTTATCCAGGAGTTCCACACACTTTGTTTACAAAACATTTTCTTATCAGAACAAAATAAGAGAGCCAAGCTTGTACCAGCATGTAGTTTTGCATAATTTTCCTTTTTCCTTTTGTTTTTACTTGTATAAATTAACCACATCTCACTAATGTTTTCAGAAGTAGTAAATGTATCAGAAACTGGACAAACCAAAGCTAGAAGGATTTTAAAGTTTACAGTCTCTGACTATATATTTACTGTGAAAATTGATCAACTTTCTCGGTTAACAGACAGAAGGCTATTTTGGGGAGTTTTCTTTGGAATTTTGTTCTGCTTTGTCATTTGGGAGATAAAACCAGGATTTTTTTCTTAAATTCTGCCTCCATTCCATCCTCATCAAATATATCCAGTCTTCTCTGTTCTTAGTCCTGACCATTTTGAATAATTATTTATTTGGAAATTACCTCAGTTTCCTGCCTACCACGTAAAAGTATTTTTCAAATGGTGTCTTCAGGGACTTGTTACCACCTTATAATGCAGATATAAGGAGTACATATAGAGATGAATATAGGGAGAGGAAAGAACCCATTTTTTCCTGATGCTTGCCAGCTTTCTCAGCTATTGCCTTTGTAAGATTTGGATCAAAATTTGAAAGTTCTAATATATTACATTATTCTGCTCTTGACTTCCTGTCCTTTATTTCTGTTTTGTTGTCAGCTTTGAAGGCTGACAGTAAATTAGAGGATTTTTTTTTTGGCTGTTACTCCATCACATGTATTAATCTACATTATTTTAATTGTAAATGGCAAACTGTCTTGAATTAAGGCTCATTGGTCAATTAAAAATGTATATGTAGAAGACACAAGCCACTTTTATTTCTTTCGTGAGTAGAAAGCTGTGCTAATTCTTCTCTGTGTGTGCCTGCAAGCTTATTTCTTAAGTTCCTGGAGCTTAAGGAAGTACAGAAATAGTTCTATGCATTTTGTTCTGGGGATTTGCTTTGCTTAAGTGCATTGCTATCTCTATGTATGAAGTTATTTGTCTACTTCACTACTATTTTTGTCACTTTTATTAGGGGAAAGAGAGAAATATCACATTTATATCACAAATAGTAGAGTAATTTTTAAAGTAATTTCATCTTCTATGCTTACTTCAAAAATTTTCTCTGAAAATAACTCTTCCTAGATTGGATATTCCCTTCTTCCTCTTCCAGTTTGAGAGGAATTCCTAAATTATTTTCTAATGCTGCTTTTTTTTTTTTTTCAGTCAGAGTTATTTCTTCCTATTTATTTTGGCTGTATTTCCACTTTTTGATGTATACCTCTGTCTTGTACTGATGTTTCTTTTTTCATTTTGCAATCATTTTTAGTTTTACTGATCCTGTTTTACTTAAGGTTTTGAATTTGCTGTCAGTTAAGTAAAAGGTAATTAGTAGATCTTTAAACCGTGTAAATTCATCTTTGCATAGGATACGACAAAATAGGCATCACAAACATGAGATGGGACATGATGCAACTTAGTTACAGAAACCATTACTAAAATCCTTTTTTATGAGGCCTCTGGCTTTCAATTTGCATCAGCAAGACTGGTAATCCAGTTTTCCCAGCCACTGAATATTGAAATGCTCAATTTTCCTAATATGTGGCCTTTTGGTTTGGCTTTCTGTCATTTCAACTCTTCTTCCCCATTACATAAACAAGAAAGCTCCTGACAGCAATAAGCTGAATCCATCCTGATCTGAAGAATTGGGAGGCCTGTTGTGTTACCCATACAAGGATATGCTACTGTTCATTGTCCTGCATTGATACTTGTATTGGGAGAATATCAGCTAAATCTGTTTTCAGAAACACTGATCTGAGTACTCACTTTTTCTGCATTAGTTAATTTTCATACCAGAAAAAAACCCATCAGGCTACTAGTACTTGCCTCACCAGCAGCACTTCAGCAGAGTCACTGATCACCCTTTAGCGGAATTCTTACTGATACAGGTAATGCCAGAATCCAAGCTGGTAATTGCATTATTGATTTGGTGAAATAATATTTCCAGGGCAGCTGTTTTACTTCTTTCCCGTGCTGTCCAGCCTGACGAGATCTCTGGTGTCTGTGACACTGGGAGAATGCAAGTAATGATCATCCCACCGTTCTGGTGATCTGAGCTCCTTTAGGGTGTTTTGCCGTGGTCCTGCCATCAACCACCTGCCAAAAAGAGTTTAAACAGATTACCCTTGTCCTCACTGTCTCTGCTCCATTGCTCTCCAGTTTCAGTTAGGTTAACAAAGGTAGAAATTGGGTAGTAGAACATGAAAGGCTAATGGCAATGTAATGAATTTTCTTCCACACAGCAGCTTCTCTCTTCGTTCCACTCACCACAATAATCTAGTACAATGAAGGAGTAGAAAATCATTTAGCAGTATTGAACTGGCCCTTTTAAGTGGATTGTAAGAGTTTATTGATTTTGTGTTGAGCTGATATGTTAATACTAGTATTAAAAAACTAGTATTGGTTGCTGGAATACTCTTTCAAGTTCGGAAATTCTTTGTTACTTTTTTTTTTCCCTTTTTGTTACCTAAAAGAAATAAAGGTGGCTGTGGATTTTTTTTTCCAAACATTTCTCATTCTGCGCTGTCAGATCTTCCTGCTTGAAAAGCAAAAGTGGCAATTTTTTTTTTTTTCACAATCACTCCCCCATTTTCTTCCATTTTTGCTCCTGCCTTCAGTTGGATTTAATATTGTGGCCACATCTGTTTTTAGCTGCTTAGTGCTTTAATTATAACATTTTTTTCATGAACACAGAGACTGAGCCAACAGCAAATAAAGCTGATTTCATGTTTTAGACTTATTTTGCCAATAAATTGTGATTTTTTTTTTTTTCCTTCTTCAGTGTTCAGTGTTCTCTAACATTTGACATGTGGAAAACTAGAAAGATAGTTAAATTCCTGTGAACGGATATCTGGTTGTTTTCTAACATCCAGGTTGGACCATTTTGGTCTCAGTTATAGTTTTGTGGGCCCACAAGTGTGATTTGTTAGAATCAGTAAGAGTTTAGAGGTGTTTCTGGTAATTGGAACCCTCATGTAATTGCAGCCTGCCAGGAACTGTAACTTTCTGTTTCTAGAATATATGTTTTTAGTGGGCTGAGTTTCTGTATTAAAGCAATTAAACAATTTCCATACTTGATATTCAATTTCTGTTATGCTTAGAAACATTTTATCAGATCTGTTCTTCAAACTACTAAATGCAGAAATGGAGGGTATAAATTTGGCTATGCATTTCTGAAATACTTGATTTTATAACTGACAGCTAAAATTACTTCTCATGCATTATATTTCTTTGTGGTAGAAATATTATTGGAGGAAATAGAGTAATTTTTGTCAATTCTGAGCAGGCTTTCATGATGATACCAATGCTATCTTGAAAAGTGGTTGAATAACTCACTAAGGCAGGATAAAAGTGAGATCAGCCAAGGTAGCTAGAACAAAGAGGAATCATCCAAAATATTAACAATTTTAAATGTAAAATGACCAACTCCATTAAAATCAGAATGTGCTAAAAAGTCTTAAGATTCTCACCAAGATCTGAACATGAGCAGTTACAAAAAGGTTCAGGTCCTAAATGTGGTTCTGGGTTCAAGAATCACATTGCTGTATTCTCTGTGTACTAATTAACAATCAGATGTGAAAACTAACCTGAAGGAAAATCATGTCAACTAGAAGGCAAATATTTTAATAAGCTTGGATGGTTGCCTGAAAAAAAAAATAAAAAAAAATTTGAGCCTCCTTTC
This sequence comes from Pseudotriccus pelzelni, assembly GCA_035584735.1. Lineage (NCBI taxonomy): Eukaryota > Metazoa > Chordata > Aves > Passeriformes > Tyrannidae > Pseudotriccus > Pseudotriccus pelzelni. The sequence continues at coordinate 4,790,895 of JAWMRA010000164.1, forward strand.
CGTACAGAAATCACTCATTTTCTACCATTTGCCTGTGATTTTTTTTTAGATGGCATTAGAAACAGTAATAGCAGAGAAACAAGAAATGCCAATAAAAATTGATGTTGTTAGCACGTGCACAGTTTACAACCTAGACATTTAAGTTCATTGCCTTTCCTATTTTCACTTATTATAATAGTTAGGGGAGCAAGAGTTATGTTCTGGGCTTTTTAATCAATTCCTCTTTCTGGACTAGTATAGATATTCTTGGCAATTAATGGTACTAGAAGTGAAATGGATTAATTTAATATTCTCTCTCCAGTAACACAAATACAGTAATTGCAGTAGGAATGTTCTGTTCTTGATCACTTTCTCTTACAAATATGACTGAAAGAGTATTTGTTTCTCCGCTTTTCAAATGTCCGCGTTTCCCTTTAACATTGATCTGAAGAAACCCCAAACCAATACAGAGAGTGAAATACCCACCCCCTGCTTTAGTGAGTTGTTTTTGTAGGGAGTTCACTCCACTGACATTGATGAGTTGCTTTCTTTCAGTAGTTCTGTAAAGTATTGCTAAGATCAAACCTAATGAAAGTTATTCCCTAGCCAAAGGCAATAAAATCCTCTAATCCTTGAGAGGTAGAGAGCTGGTTGACACAGATCCAGCACTTTTACTTTGAGACTGTTTGCTGAAATATCTTGAATGTCCAGTGTTTATAGCCTGGTAGAAATTAACTTAAAGAAGGAATTAGAGGAAAGATAAAACTAATCTCTAAGGCTATGAAGAATAAGATTATTTATAATACCTCAGGATCCCCAAAAATTCTAGGAGATTGAAGTAAATGTAATATTAGATGAAGTTTGTAATTTATGATGTTGAAAATGAGTGTTGTGCCAATAATATGTGTGTAGCTGTAATTTCCAGAGCTGTGTACTTTCCATTCCAATGGAACAGAAAAGTACAGGCCTGTTACAGTTGCTTAATCTGTCATTCAGCTGAACTGCAAATTAAGGAGCAGCTGAAACAAATTTCTTTCTTCTTTTGTCTTTAACATTCACTTCCACTTCTGGGTAACATTTTTGTCTTAATAACATCACAGTGTTGAGAGGACAGAATTTGGATACTCCAGATCAAGGCTTATAGATTTGTTTATCCAGCGAGAGATAGCATTTTTGCTTTTTATTGAAGCAATCACATTCATAACAAGCAAAACAAGGAGTCTGATTTAAATGTATCTCTTTTTTTGTGTGTATTAATCAAATGCATCAAAATTATTAATTAGATTACTTTATGTTTTACCCTTGCTGTACAACTGATTTCCCTGTATTACAGTCTTTCTTTTTTTTTTCATAGACTCTTTTTCTATAATCATTTAAGAACAGTATTCATAGCGTAATAATAAAGATGGGATATTGGTTTATAACTTTAATTTTAAACCATAAAATATATTAGATAATTTTGACTAATATAGTGTTCTGTAAAAGATGGCTCTGTCGAAGTGAGCTTTCTGATATTGATCAAAAATGTTATTTATTTTTAAATTAGCGGTATTGCTTTATTCTTGTAAAATCATTTTATAATGTAACTGACATTAAATTGTCATTATATTTTAACATTTTTAAGTGTAATTTTCTGTACTGGAATTGTTATTTTGTTATAGATATCTTGGATATATGGATATCTTTTGAAAAGTGAAGAGCCCTAGAAACACTTAGAAGCTTTTTCAGATAGTCCTGCCCAGTTATTAAGCATTTTGAAAGAGAACCGTTGTCAATAAGCCATTCATTAGAGTTAAAATACCTAAAAGCAACTCATATTTAAAGCTGGCCCATTAACTTTATGCACTGCTCTTTTAGAGAAATACTGTTGGGGTTTTTTTAAAGTTGAGTGTAGTCATGAGAAGAATCATTATGAGTCTAGTTCTTACTGACAATCTAATAATAGTTTTATACAAATCATCCAAATTGCAGTATTCTGGCAGAAATTCTTGTCTACCTGACATGTCTACCTGGCTGGCTCCTCCCCTATTTCAGTCATGTTTTTCTAGAGGAACTGCCACACTTACCTCAAATTAGAGCAGCTATACGTTAAAACAAAAGCTCCTTGGGCAACTTAAAAAATAAACAATCACAGTTAAAATTGAATTGTTCTCCAACCTCTGAATCCCCCCATCCTCCTGTCTCCTCATCTCTTTAGAGGAACCAGAGAAAACGTTGCATCTGTTACTCAGAACATGAAGTAGCTGCTGTAACTGAACGTTGGTATCATTTAGAATTAAAACACGTGATGTTCTATTGGATGTGTCCGTCTTCCACTGATTCAGATGGAAGGGATGGTAGGGAGGTCTTCTTGAGGTTTTTTAAATTTTTTTATATTGTACTTAGATTTAAAAAAAAAAAAGAAAAAAAAAAGAAAAATTGTTACAGTTTTCAGTGTTATTTTATAAAAGAGAATGTTTAGGATTTTAAAAGGGCCATAAAGTTGGGCAAAACCTCATAGAAATATGAACTCCTCATTTTGGGTGCTTGAATAAAACCAGTGTCCTTGGATAGGGCTGTGGCATAATGGAGGAGACGAAATGCTGTGAGCACTAGTGAACAAATGTTTTGGATGTTTGTTTCTGTGACACTTTAATTGGATCTCAACTCTCCCAAGGCTGAACAGCAGTGATCAGTCTGTAATGAATGTACATTGTGTTATTACGATCTGAGAAAAACTGTGACAGTGCTGCTGAGCACAGAAAGCTGAACAGACCAGTGTCTTCTTTAGCACTGACTGACCACAAAATCCTTCCTATTGGGAAAGTTTCACATTTTCATGGAGAAAACATGTGGGGTTGCAAATTCTTCACAGCCAGGTTTCATAAAGACCTTTCAGAAACACATGATTTTTATTTTTTTCGTGGAATGTCTCATTATGAATAGTGTAGGATTTTAAAAGCACATTATGAAAAGTGTCTTACAGTTAATGTGCACAATTACAGAAGAAATCTTTTGCCATTAATACATTCCCATCTATCTTTTAATGCTTTTAATTTTGGAAAAAAGTTGGTTAGAGAAAAGTTGTCCTCTTGGGATATTTATCAGTAAGAAAAATCTTTCCAGGAAAAAGGATTTTCTAGTCAGACCTTCTTTAAAATATGCAGAAATATATTATGTGCATAATAATGTAGAATTAGTTATAATTATCTGATTAATATAAGTAATTTTGATATTCTGTCTGTATAAGTGAGTTCAAAGATGTCCAGGAGTGCTCCTGTGCACTGGACTAGAAACATGTATGTTGGCAAATTGTTGTAATACTCTGACATAGGTGTGAACAGAGTGCCCCTGGAGCATTCCTTGGTATTGAATCCTTCAGACTTAGGGCACCTGCCTAATCTCCAAGGCATAACTGTAGCAGCAAAAATGGGGCTTTTATTTCACAGAATTAAAGTTGGATGTCTTGTTTATTAGGTGTATTTTTTTATCTGAAGAGAAAGAGTTCCTCCCCCTGCAATTAATTATGTAATTATTAAATATGGGATTGACCATTACTACTTCTTTCTCATTACAGCGTTTTTAAAATAGCTGTAATTTTAAAATCCACTTTCAAGCAGTGCACCAGCCCCTGGGCAGGTGTGCAGTCAGCAGGAATAGCTCAAATTCCTCACATGTGCTAAGTTCATGGAGATTTCCATGAAATCCCATTGTTTTTATAAAGGCCCTTTGGGAAAGGGGATAAAGGACACAAAGCAGATGGAAAACCGTGGTGATCCAAGTAGAGATACGGGTTGAGAACTGATGCTTTAAAAAGAGTGATTTCTATTGTGTTGTTATAAGATGTTATTTTTCTGTGTTTCTCCCAATTTCCCTACAATAAGTAGCACATAGACACAGAATTATTTTTTTTGCTAGCCTGAGTCAGAACTGATCCCACTTTGTGAATGTATATGAGTTACTATTTTTCCAGAGAAACCTGAAAGAATACAATTTGATAAAAATATTGAGAGTATTATTTATCTCCATTATCTAATGGAGAAGTATTAACCCCCTTCCAAATAACTCTTTTCAGCCAAAGTTAAATTTTCAACTAGAAAACTCATTAAAACTGTGTCAGATTCTTCAGAACAGAAACTGTACATGTGAAATTTTTAATTCTAAAACATGAAAAGAAAGAACATATATGAAAATATTTATAGGTTCTGTGATTTAGACTGGGATTAAATTAATTGCATTTCTACAGACTTATTTCAAAGCTTACTACATAGTGAACTACAATTCATGTTTTCTGTCTAGGTTTTAAACTGATTATTACTATGGTGAGATTTTTTTTTTTTTTGAATTGGAAAAACATTTATTGTTGTGGGTTCAAGTTTCTGATGTAATCATATAGTGAGTGCTCTTTGCTTCTGAAACATGCTTCTCACTTTGATACATAAAAACTCTGAATTTTTAGACTTTCAGTTGTGCTGAAAGCACTTCTGGTTCTCTTTTCTACTCAAGCTATTAGATATTTTTACAGGTACCTTTAGATAAACTGTGATTTTTTTAACTAAGGGGCAGACACCTGGTCTTCTGAAATTTGGACTCTTGCAGCCTCTTTTTAACACAGTTTAAGTTCTGTTATCCCATTTTTCCAGGTGCTGTAAGTATGGAAGTGTTTTGTCTAAAGCTATAATGTGCTGTGAGTCCCAGTTTGCACTTAAAAAACTTCTTAATCAGCGACAACAGTTCTTCTCATGTTTCTCTTCTGTACTTATGTATTTTAGGTGATTGTGAAGTCTGGACCAGGCACGTTTCTCAGCCTGGCTGTGTATGATGAATACATCTTCTGGTCAGATGGGGTGAGGAGAGCTATCCTGCGTTCCAGTAAATACACAGGAGGAGACACAAAAGTTCTTCGCTCTGATATCCCTCATCAGCCAATGGGCATTATTGCTGTTGCCAATGACACCAACAGTTGTAAGTGACAGAGCAAGATACGCTGTTTTCTGAATCCCAGTATCATTCATCGCAGATATTTTATTTAGTTTTAACCGGGCTAAAACACTTCATTGTGGTTCATAAATTCTTGTTGTTGCAGTAGCTGTTAACTTAGGATGGGGTATAACCTCTTTCCAAGCAAATAAGACTTTATGGAATGACCATTTTCTGCTGTGAATGTTGTGTTCGATGGGTGCAGTTAAATATTTTCCCGTCAGATTTTGGCAGTTTTGAATGTTGTAGGGTCTTTTAAATTATTATTTTCAAGGTAGCTGTGTTTGTTTATCTTTAGCATGCCAGCATCTAAGGCACGCTGACATTTTCATCTGACTGATAAAACCTGAATCAATTGCCCGTGAATCTGAGATATGGTGATCTTTGCTCTCTCAAAGACATTGGCTGTTGAAGCAAATTTAATAAAACAGAATTCCTCTTTTATCATTTGTTTTTCAGGTGAGCTATCTCCTTGTGCACAAATGAATGGAGGTTGTCATGATTTGTGCCTTCTGACGCCTGATGGGCGAGTGAACTGCTCGTGTAGAGGGGACAGAATTCTGATAGATGATAACAGATGTGTGAGTAAGTAATACTGGCTGACATGATGCTTTTCTATGCTGTGATGTAGTTGCCTATCATAGGACAGTTGGCTCAAACCATTAATTTTATTTCTTCTATAAGCTGAAAAATTGATCTGGCAATTCAGCACATATCTAGCTTTTTTAACTATTTTGTCTGATAAGGCTTTTTGAGGGTTAAAAAACATTAATAATCCCCCTAAATCCTTGTTATGGTAGTGAGGTGCTTTCTTATTCCTAGTTAGGATTTTCATATCTCTGTCTCTATCTGAGATAGAAGTTTCTATGTGCATCCATCTAGAGCTATATCAGACGAGTTGTTGAAGATGAACCTTAATTGAAGCACTTTTTCCTCACCAATTTAAGGTCATTAGTGGAACTGAAAGAGGTTCAGCAGATAATTCCACACACCTGCTAATGTGTTATAAAATTATGATATGGCATTTATATTTTCCAAAAGCATTGCAACTCTAAAAATTGCTCTTAGGTAGAACCATGTTTAAATCTTCATCTAGACCACGATGCAAGGTTCTGTCTTCTAAAGTAGTTTTTGGAATGTTTGACTGAGACATTAGATGTTGGGGTTGAGTAGCCCAGGAAGGATAAAAAGAAGACAGACTATAGTTTAGCTGTGAGATCAAAAGTTTCTTTCTTCATAACAGAGTTGAAACGAATACTCAGTAAAATTGAAAGTTAGCAATTCCAGCTGATATAAGGAATTAACTGTCCTTCCACAGTGTAATTACTCTATATAACTATATAATAGTCAAGATTCTTGAGACAAAGCTTCAGTAAAATTCAAAGAGGGATTGGATGATTATATGGGTAATGACTACCCTGACTACTCACTTCTCATCAAAGAAACACTTTGAAAGGCATTAAAATGCTTTGTTTCTGCAAGATGGAGTTTGAAGCAATCTCTGCAAGGGTGTCCAGTTACATTTGAACTGAGGGCAGATTATACCGTACATACTTTATTTTTTGTTTCATCTTTTTCTAAAGATTGCAGTCTAAGATGCTGAACTAGATCAACTATAATTTCTTAGATCTAAGTTCTTACAATTCTAAAACATGGGAGGGAAAGAGACAAAAGTAATTGCTGTGATAAATTTGATTAAGATGTAAAGGACTGTCTAAATCATATTTAAGATCAGGTCTCACCTTGTCCAAAAATCTGTATTTTCAGCACTTCTTTTATATTTTCCTTCATGTTTGAATCAAATCAGGAAATTATTTTAATTTATATTGGCTTGACTTTTGAGTATATCAAACACTGGTTCTTCCTGAATTTGTGTTGAAGTGGATACAAGAAGGAAACATAATTGTTCTTCTGGGGCTATTCTGGATACTTCTCGTTTCTCTCAACTAGGATATTTTGTTTAGAACCATGCACGTGAAGCAGGTGTATGACCTATCATGAAGTTCATGAACAAATTGTTCTGTGTCAACTTTGTTGTAATTTTCAGCTTCTTAGCTGAGCCACTAAAAATCTAAGAGAAAGCAGAAGTAAAATTTTTAAATGTGCATCTTGTTCTCTTCTAAAATAACAGGTAAAACATCCACTAGACGAGAAGCTGAGAACACGAAAAATTAGATGTGTATCACTGGGGGTTTTTTGTGAATAAAAAGGAATAAGCAAAGTAGATACAGGAGGTTTTCTTAATTGGCTGTATCTTCACCATGTGGTGAAGTGCACTGATGCTGGTAGCTGTGTATTACAGTGCCACAAACCAGAGCTGAGTCGAGAAACGCAGCCAACGTTTTTCTCATTTTCACTAATTGTGAAAGCTTTTAAAAATTACATGTCAACGTGTTTTATTTTCAGCTAAAAATTCTACTTGCAACATTTATTCAGAGTTTGAATGTGGAAATGGTGAATGCATTGATTATCAGCTGACCTGTGATGGCATTGCTCAGTGTAAGGACAAGTCTGATGAGAAACTTTTCTACTGTGGTAAGTTTCTCATACCAACTGCTCACCATTAAGAAAGCCCTGACATTGTATGGATAGAATTACTTAATATCTGAAAATATTTTTCCTTGCAAACTTCATGTATTAACTGACTTATATTTAATAAAAAGCATCCCAGATGTTTGCATATTTCTGTCTGTAAAAGAAAAATAAAGAAAACACAGATAGCTGCTTTTTTAAAGATGAAAATTGAGTACTTTCAGATTTAATTTAGCAATTTTGAATTAGTTTTTAGTAGTTAATAAGACTTTTTTTCTGATTGTAAATAGAAAACACTTAAATAGAAATGTTATAAAATACAGAAATGGCTGTGTAATAGATATCTTTCCACACAATCTTCTGTTTAAGTTGATAACGTTTTTATTCTTCACAACAACCCATCTACATCCTGCAACAATATAGAAGCATGGATGTCAATTTTCATAATTTCCTCAAGGCCTTCTATCCTTTCATGTATTTTTCTCCCCTTAATAATCACTAACTGAATCATTTCCAGGATCTTTGTGGTGCCAACTGAGTTTGCCTGCTGTGGTGTCTAAAACGCTGCTGTTCATAAAATTCTCCTTTCGCTCTGAGTCATGTTTGTGAATTCATGTGTCCTGCACGTGAAGTTAAACCTCCTTGTTACTGGTGTGCTTGTAACTCCTGGCCTTTATTCTGTTCTGTATATCCATATCACAGACTTGGGATCTCTTCTGCTTCCCATATGAACAATTTCATGCCATTTCCAACCCACCTGTTATCTGTACACCTGTCCCCTCTCTAGTTTTATGAAAATGTCTCATTAAATTCCTGCAGTTCACCTCAGCCATTTTAATAATAAACAGAACAGTTTTCTTTTTTTTTTTCCCTTGAAAAAATTAACTAATTTTTTTTTTGTCTTTCATCCTCAATTTATGTCTCTTTAGCTTTCAGACTTCTGTGTGATAACTGCTTTGATCATGTCATGTAAAACTAGCAGTGATGTTCCATTAGGTCATCGACATGTAGATAACTTAAAAGGTTTAGTTATTTGAATCTGAAAAAAGATAACACATCAGATGAGAAAATAAGAATCTGGAATATGTAAAACAGTGTTAGTTACCAGGGGAAAAGGCCTTTGAATTACAAGTGACAGCTTCAAAGCACTGTATGTGTTGATATATTTGTATTTATGTAAACATTATTTGTATTTATGTAAGCATAGAGCCTAGAGATAAGAATTAATTTAAAGCAAATGACAAACAAAGGCAAAACACAAAACCTGACACCACCTCCAACAAAGCCCAGGCAGTTCTATCTTCATATAGATTAATCCTCTTTTTCTCTAATATTGTTTTTAGTCATTTATTTTGTTCACAGTTCATGCAAGAAAGATTAAGTTTTTATATAGTTTCTTTTTTTCTTTTTTTTTTGTTAGGAGAGGAGAGTAGGTTGAAGGAATAGAGAAACAGTCATTTGGGAACAAATAAGAAAGTTGTAGCTGGTGAGGAATCTTCAAAACACTTTTTCTTGTCATTCCAGAGAAGCTGTCTTATATGTCAGTAGTCTGAGGTTTACTGAGCTGCAAAAACTATTTTATACTTTGTTCTACAATACTTAAAAATACATAAATTCAAGGTTATGAATTAAGAAATAGATTTATAAATGAAAGATTTTTTTTTTCCCAGAGAATTTATGGATGCCTCATCCCTGGAAGTGTTCAAAGCTGGGTTGATCAGGGCTTGGAGTAACCTGGTCTAGTGGAAGGTGTCCCTGCCCAAGGCAGGGGAGTGAAACAAAATGGCCTTTAAGATCCTTTCCAACCCAACACATTCCATGATTCTAACATCCAACCATTTGTCTTTCCATGGATTTGCCACATAATTTTGTGAAGGACATTATGTTAGTTTGTGGTATGACAATGTACCTTCTGACTCGTTTACATCAACCAGACTGAATGTTTTGGTACACCTTGGAAAAATAGCAGGAAGAACTGGTGTTGAGTCATGGACTAAGTCATATATTGTGTTGCTTTCTGAATCTGATAAAGTACAACATGTTGGACTCATTACTGTTGATTAACTAACGAAGTGAACATTATTTATTATTGTGACGTGACTTCTACAGTGGTTAGGGCTTTAGTAAATCATCCCTGAATTCCCAAACATATCAATATGTGTAAAATTTGTACATTCTTCAGCACAGCAGAATGCTAAAAGCATTTGGGTTCAGAAATCCAGAAACTTTTCTGCTAATATTTGTTGTTATTTTATTCTCCATTTATTCCTAATTTGGTTCGGGGCAAATTTGGTGAGTGACTCATTCTACATCATGAAGGTACTGATGCCATATGCAAACATTTGTCACCAAAAAAAGTGTGTCAAAACAAATGCTTTTTATACTACAAGGTAGTGAAAACTGGGAAATCAGGCTTTCTTTTTTAATTGTTTTAGTCACTCATTCTTTCTCATCATGCTTTGATTCATTATTCTTTATCTGTTTATCAATCCAAGTTTTTCTGCTGGACAATAACCGAACAGTTTCTGAAGTTTCTCCTGTAGCTTCAAATGCTTTATCAATTAATTTAGTGTTTTTTTTCTGGAATGTTTGTTTGATTTTAATGTAAGCCTGTTTGTATTAGACATAAAGTGTCTAAATGAAAATATGTGCTTAACTTTCCAGAAAACAGAGGCTGTCGGAAGGGTTTCAAGCCATGCTCTAATCGTCGCTGCATTTCAAGCAATAAAGTGTGTGATGGTGTAAATGACTGTGGTGACAACTCTGATGAATTTGACTGTAAAGGTAAATGGCAGTTATTTCCAAGGTGATTTTAGAATATTGCTTTATAAATGCTCAGTTTGTAAATTGAGTAGCTAGAAAATACATGTAATTTAATCATATTTTGGGATGGATATAAAGACTGATTTTGGTTTACACCTACAGTCTTCTAGGGGGAGAGTGGTTTTGGCTATAAAATGAAATATAAATATGTATACGTATTATATATATAACATTTTACATTATATATATATATGTAAAATTTAAAATACAGGTGCTGCTGCTTCTGTGAAGTAATAAATGAGAGAGTATCTTTACTGCAGGCAGCAGGGTTGAAAGATGGGTGTTTTCTTCTCTGAATCTGCTTTTTCTTTGAAGTAGCAAGTCTTCTGTTTCTTTGCTTCTCAGATGCGTGGCAATGTCTGTGTCCTTTGCAAGGCTTACTAGCATTGTTCTCCCTTTTGTATCAGAATTGTTTTTTGTTTAGTGTCTTAAAACATGAATATTTATATCTGTGCATCAGCCAGTGAATAAAGACTAGCTAGCAGACAACACAAATCCTTAGTTACAATGCAGGAAGATTGGATGAGATACTATCCCGCAAATACATATCTAAAAAGCTATATAGCTGCAGTAATTAGCATTTTTTTTTGAAAACACTGAATGGTTTTTAATCCTTTAGTTAAATATGGATAGGGAGAAAAGGATACAGGGTTAAAAATGAACCTTGTGTTGCAAGAAAGAAACCTGAGAGATTCATAGATGGTCCTGAAAATGCTTCTTACTTCCTTACACAGTGATTATCTCATATTGAGTTGAATTATACAGAGACACTTTTAGGCTAAAATATAAATTGAAAAATTAGAAACTTATGAGGTCCTATATATTCAAAAGCATATGTCTGCTCAATTTTTAGCTATGGAAGGTACAGCGTGTTCTGAGTTTTTAAACATAATACATATATTGTGCATCTTAAGAGTCTGTTTAGTACACAAATTTACATCTTTTATGGCCATATGTTATAGATTCAACGTGTGCTTCGACAGAATTCCGTTGTGCAGATGGGACTTGCATTGGAAAATCAGCGCAGTGCAACCAGATCATTGATTGTGCAGATGCTTCAGATGAAAAGAACTGCAGTAAGTTCGTGTTTGTGCTTCGCTGTGGCATCTGCTCCGTGATTATTCCTTGTTATGTGGCAGTTCATTCATACTCATTACTGGCTGGGATACCAACACCTGCATGGTCTGGGCAAGCTCAAGATAAACCCAAAAATTAAACTATAAGGCTCTCAGTCTGTGTTAGGTGTGATGCACTAATTTGATGTCTCTTTCCAGATAATACAAACTGTGCTTACTTCTATAAGCTTGGAATAAAATCTTCAGGATTTATTAGCTGTAATTCAACCTCCCTGTGTATACTGCCGGAGTGGATATGTGATGGATCTAATGATTGTGGAGATTATACAGATGAACTAAAATGCCCAGGTAACTGTAAAAAAGTAAATAGAACATTAATTTTATTTTCTTAATCTTTTTTTTGTTTGTTTCTAATCGTGTTGCAAAATGTTTATTCAGTCAATACTAATTTATTTAATATGGAGACTAATATAATGCTGAATGCAGTTTATTCACCTTTCTTTTGTGTTTCATCAGATTATGAAAATTATTACAAATTAAAACTGCATTTTTCTGAAGTAAATTGCAATGCCTAGCTTTCTATTTCCTCCAGGTTAGGTCTGTCATTTATCATTTTTTGTTTAAGTAAAACATGAGTCATTAAAATGTCAAGCTCATCAAGCATCAGCATAATCACTCAGGAACTTTTATTAGCTACTGCTTTAGTGAGTGGTATTTCTTTTCTTGCTGACTATTTTTTACTTTCCCTTTTATTTGGTTGAGGTCCCCAGGATAGGCTGCCAGGGTAGGATCCAGGGTTATTGCTTTTGTGATTGTTCTGGTCTTCAACCAGTAAAAAGAGATCATGACACACTTGAGCGCCAGATACAGGACTAGGGTTATTGCTGTTTATTTAGTGCTACCCAGTGAATTAATCACAATATTAAATTTTTACCTAATGAAGGGTGTCATTAATGTGTTTGCTGTGTTTTTATCCGGAACCCCTCTTTTGAGTTTGAGAATAATAAGTCCAAAATCTAAACATATCTGTAAATAAGTGACAAACTGTATTTAGAATGAGAATACTTTAATCAGCAGAGGTTTATTGTAGCATGTTTGTAGGATTAGGCCCATCCTCAGAAATTCTCATCAAACTGAATAGAGTGCACTAATAAAGAAACTCTGGGAACATCAAGCCTACATCTCCTCTCCTGCACCTCAAGCTTTTATATATGTATATATACTTAAACAAAAAAATTGCTAGTATTTTAGCTTATAGTATTCCTGTTACTTTCGTCTTCCAGAACCACATTCAGTCTTTTAATCTCTAATCTACCTGTATTCCACTTTACACCTGCTCTTGTAGTCCCTCAGTAATATCCTTACTCTTTACTTGCCATGGCAAATGAGCCAGGATATTTTTAAGTTCCTGCTTTCAGCATACGAATATTTTGGTCATCTCAGCCTGCATCTCTCTTGAATATACTGGACTAGTATCCTGTGTAGCAAATGAAATCTTACTTTTGCCTTGTGTCAGTGCAAACACAATGTAACTTTTTGTTTCTGTTGGTTTTCCTAATTGGCTTATGCTAGAGTGTAATTGTCCTCCTGTGACCTATAACTTTCTTCTTTTTAAGAATTAGTATTTATTAATAATATTTACTAAATAATGTATTTTATTAATTTGCAGAAATACAACTTTTAATTTTATGTTGGTAAATCCTCTCCAGTCTTTGCCTAACAAACATAATCTGATTATTTCTGTTTAATATTCTGGTTTTTTGTGTGGTAATACCACTGTACCACCTGAAGTTTCTATTAGAATTCTCATATGTTGTGCCAAATTTCATGAGGAAAGTATTACCAGGATTGGGATAAATCTAGAACTTCAGTACTACTGTCAGTCAACCTGACATTAAAAACTTTCTTCCTTCCTATAAAAGAGCTTCATATTAAAATTATAGTTTCCATTCTGATCTTCATATTCTCTAGATTCTCTTAGTTCTGTAGAATTAATGTACATAACACTTCATTGAGCTCAGAATAGCTTATGTTTATTGTATTTCCACAGAAAAAGAGCTTTTTTTCCATACCAAAGGGGATTTTGAGGGCAGTGTTCTACAGCTCCAGTAAACTAATGTTGCATAAGTACACTAATGCGCATTTTACTCCATTATTTGCATCCCTCTTTTTCTGTCTTCCAAATGTGTGCCAAAAAGTTCCATCATTTTAATGTGTGACTAATTGCCTGGATCCTTCCTCCCTTTACTTGGGAGCAACACCATTCACATTCAACCTCCATGTGATTTCCTTTGCCATTTCATTCAAAACTGACCGCTTTTGGCACATTCCATTTTGGACTGTTGTTTCTATTATGAATACTGTAACTCCCAGTGGCAGTTTTGTTCAGTGCCCTTGTTCTTACAGAAAATTGCAGCAAACATACTCATTTAGGAGTAGCTGTACTTAGACAATCTTTAATATCTACCAAATCATCATAGATGTACCATTTCTTTGTTCTTTTTTTTGCTACTCATACAGCTGTAGAAGCCATAAATATGATAACTTTCTCTTTCTTTTTAAAAGAACGGAGGCTGAAAACAAACCCAGTGTTGATTGCTTCAGTACATTGAGGGAATAATAAAAACCATGGCAGAGTTTCAGTGGTCTCTAGTGCTTGCAAGTCTTTCTCCTGGGTTTTCCCAGGACCTTGTTAGGATTTTGAAAATACCCCGTTATTAGACTAATATTTGTGCTTAAATCATGGAAATAAATATATAGCATGTTTTCTTTCCTCACATCCGTTTTCTAAGCGTTCATAAAAATAAAATTTTTAATTACTTTCACCCTCTACAAAGAACAAAGACAACAGCTTTTGAATTTCTGACGAAGTCTGAATCCCTGGCTCCAACGTCACTGGTATAGCTCCTGTTAGTCAGCACATGAATCAGACTTGTAGCTTATCCAGCGATAAAAATAATTCCCCAATTAAGTTTTCTTGTAAATTATAGTAGCTAGATCAGAAAGGTAATTCTATCAGCTGGTGTAAAACATGAAGCAATGTTGACCTGTCTGACCTCAAAACCTGTAAACTGAACTACTTGCCTCTATAGGCCTTTTGATTTAGTTTGAAGCTGTGCTCTGATTCTTCTCTAGAGAAAAAATGAAGTATTTCAGCTCTCTAAACTACTTAGCTGTCACTATTTTATTTTTTTTTAATTTGTATGAACGCAAATGATATAAATAGTTTTGGGGTTTTTTTCCATTTTTAGACACAAACATTTGTCCATTAGTATTCAGAAATTTAGCAGAAATGTATTAGGCTCCTAATCATACAAGTAGAGACCATTTTACATTACATTCTTTATTTTGTCACAGTTCAAAACAAACCCACATGTGAAGAAAATTATTTTGGTTGTCCTAGTGGAAGATGTATTCTGACCACCTGGCTTTGTGATGGGCAGAAAGACTGTGAGGATGGAGTAGATGAATTGCACTGTGGTGAGCATTTTATCTTTCTTGTATTCCTGTAATCACTGATGCACTTTGAAAGCAAAAATGTGTGCATTTATATCTCAGAGAGTGATTATAGATCTATATAAGAAGAACTTGAATATATTTTCGGATTCAACTCTAATACTTCATGTTGCCAATACCTTAAATTCCATCTCATGCCAGAATGAAAGCCCTTTAATTTCTTTTTCTTAAGGATATGTTTATATTATACAGACTTTTCTATTACTTTAATATTTAACATGTCCACTAATTTTTCAAAACTCCTAATTTTGAAGGAGTTTTACTTAAAAAAATTTCCTTCCTCCTTTTCTATTTTGGTCAAGTTCTCCTTCTAGAACAGTTTTACATACAATTACTTTGAATCAGTATCTAGACTCCAACAGGAAACAGGCAAACATAAAAGTAAACATTCCTTTGCATCAGGGGCCATACAGGTATAATTGTTTAAATTAAGAACAAACGGAATGAGAATAAAATAAAGTATGAACTGTGAACTGGGTTTAGGGTCTATTGTGGGTCAGATCTATTCATATTCTTAAATTCTGCCTAACTGAGGAGCAATGCATGTTGGTTTCACTGCTAGTAAAGAGCTGATCTTTTATCTTCAGTTTGTATGGATTAACTGAATGGATTATTTCTGTAGTGAAATTGTAGCAGACCCCCAAAAGCAGTATGAAATTTTCCTATTCCTTATTAAAATAAAACCTGAAATTTGTTTGTGTTTTTTTTGTGTTGGCTGTTTATTATTATTATTATTATTATTATTTGCTTTACTTCTTAACCTGACAAAACATTACAATTTACTCTCCTCATGACCCAGTTCCCATTAACATGCTTCCATATTTGATTTGCAGTTTACATTGTATATATACATCTTACAACTTCAAAATTAGGATCTTCTGTGCACTGTGATAATCAGAAAGTTTTGTGTTGACTACATTTATCAAGTGTTACTTGGTGTTTACATTTCAAGGTTTTATTACACATGCATATTTTTATACAATATTGTAAAAATGTATTAGCTGATTTTTGTGGATGAGAGGGAAGGGGATTAATTAGGTCAATTCTACTTTCCCTACTGATCATTCTTACCCATTTTCAGATCCTTGTTGCAATAGTCTACTTGTTAACTCAGATTGCATCACTCTTTTTTTTTGTCATAAATTCTGATTGCATTACCTAAAATCCTTTTTATTGTAAACATTATATTTTTTTTGTTGTCATCAGTTAAAAAAAATTATTCTTCAAGAAGTCTGGTAAATTTGCAAGATCCAAATATTTCAGAAAATGTTGCAAAAATAACATTGATTTAGAAGAGTTGTGCAATCTGATTTTAAAGGCAGAAAAATGTTATTTTAAATGTATAGGAATGTGTAAATGGGACAACAGAATGCAAACACACAGCAGCTTTCTCGTGAGAGAAAATAACATGAAATCTCTTAAAGATGGAGATATATGCTGAAATACCAGGATGAAGTCTGTGATGAAAAATTTGGACAGTGCCCTCTCTGCCCTACTACCCAAATAAAGCAGTTCACTGTAGTTGTAGTATTTATGTTAAATATACAAACTAGACTTAGTTTTTCAAGTGTTTGCCCTCATCCCACTAGCAAAATGTTTGAAAATATTAGAAGGTGTTTGGAATGTTTCACTATTTATTCATTTTTATAAATGTTTTGGTGATGCAAACTCTGAGACAAACTGGTAACACGCTGAATATCAAGATTAGGACTTTACTGTGTTGTATGCCTGGAAACTGGGGGGACAGAAAGGAGCAGCGTGAAAATTCCTAAGCTGTGCTAGCAAATGCAGGGAATGCAGTGATGTTGTGTCATTCCTAGATTCGTCCTGCTCATGGAATCAATTTGCTTGTTCTGCAAACAAATGCATCTCTAAGCAGTGGACGTGTGATGGTGAGGATGACTGTGGAGATGGTTTGGATGAGAGTGATGCTATTTGTGGTAAGTGGGATAATTTTAGTCCTTCATTGTGTCAGGTCATGCATAATGAAAGAGATGATGTGTTTCAAGGCAATGGTGGAAAGAGGACGAGGCCAGCATCTCCAAAGAGTGTTTTCTTTAAGGATAGAGTATGAGCGGATCTGCTCCTTCAGCCCTCCCCAGTTAGCTGATAGAGTCCTTCTTAAGGAGATTGTATGATCTGTGTGTGCTCTGTCACTAAAGATACAAATAGCACACTAGTGTGGGCAAAAAGACAGCAATTCCAACCCTTGAGGTAAAACCCCTTTTTGAGTTTCACATTTCACTGGTAGGTACTTGAAGACCAAAGATGTGTGTATTTTTTCCTCCAGCTCTTTCTCCTATTCCCTTTAAATTGTTGTATATACTGTCATAAGCATTTATATAAGCATAATATTCCTCTAAAGTTCCCAAAGCCTTCAAGGTGTATAAGGATTAGAAAATTTTGTTTTCATTCTGGGTCTTGATGGACTGGAAAAGTGTTAGTGAATTCTTCTCAAAAGAAAATCACATTGTGTCAAGTCATACTGTCAAAATTTCATGCTATTTATACATTGGTTCCATTGTTAACTGTGCTATATTTTAAGATTTAACTTTTAAATATTTATTCCTTTTCAGAAATTCTCTTTAAATTTCATTCAACAAAGAGTATTTTAATCCGTATTTCATGTGTGGTACCACGGTGCTGAAAGTGTTAAATAGGCAGAGAAGAAATCACTTCAGTTTGTGTTCAGATTTGTGGTGGCTTAATCAAACAGATGTAGATATGTCATCAAATGAAAAAGATGGAGGTGGAACTTATACTGGCTTTATATGGCAAAATGTTAATTAGTGTACTAACTTCAAGCTGGCATCCATCTACAACACAGTTTTCATGGTGTTCAGGTCTTGCTGAGAAGACAAGCACTTCATCTGAGAATAATATAGAACAGTGTGAAACCCTAAGAGACTTGAGGACCTGAAGCTTGGTAGGAACAGAAAAATGGAGATGAAAACAAAGGCCAGCAAATTGCAAAGTGTCGCTAAAGATGGCTTATTTTTTTCTTTTAAGGTTGTTCAGAATTAACTACTTTTGATACCTTGACTTGCAGCACATTATAGATCTCTTGTTAGAAGAAAGCTCACCAATAAAATTGTAGACCATCTCTTGAAGAGGGGAAGATCTGCACCAGTTATGAAGAGGGGAGAGTTAAGGCTGTGTTTCTCCTTAGGAACAGGAGGTGGACTTGAACTGCAAGAGGACTTCAGATTTTTGAGTCTTAAAAAATCAATATTTATTTAGCATGAAGTTTAATTCCAGGAGTATCAAAAAACGACCGATGGGTATAACTAACCAAAAGTTGCCACTTTTGAATAAATAGAACAAGAAAATGATTTTTAAATATTTTCGTATTTTATTAATTTCTAATTAAAATTAATAGAAAAGGCACTATTTTTTAGTGAGACATATTTTACTTACCTAAGAAAATACATTAAGTGATAAATTGTGCAAAAATTTACTTCCAAACACAGTAAAATTAATCCTAGGATATAATGTTATCTGGAGAATAGCCCAAAAAAAAAAGTTAAGTAATAAATATGTGGATTGGTTCCTTTGTTCAGTCAGTCCAAACATGAAGTCAAACACACAGACCAAAGCTTGTTTGAAAAGTTACTCTGCTGGATAGTTTCTGTGAAGTGTGGGAAATTAAATTTCCTTGCAGATTATTAAGAGACTGAATAAATGGAAATAATGGAAGAAATAGGAGGCTGTCAAAATTTTGCTGTAAGTCTTAGTCAGTATGTTTGTCACAATGTGCAGATAAACTTTTACTTTAAAGTAAACCCCTGTATGCGATCATTACCCATTACCATAAAAACCTCAGTTAGGACATTCCAGCTCCAGATATTCCACGATTCTGTGTTTAAGGCTCCCACCTCCCGTTTTTCCAGGCTCAGTGACCTGTGCAGCAGACACCTTCAGCTGCCTGGGCTCCCACGCCTGCGTCCCCCGGCACTGGCTTTGTGATGGTGAGAGGGACTGTCCCAATGGAAGTGATGAGCTGTCCACAGCAGGCTGTGGTAGGTCTGCATGTTAAAAAATGTATTTATTTCCTTGGTCCTTTTGCCTTTGCAATATCCAGATGCTGTTTGTTCCTGCAGTATTGTACCCTTTTGCTGCCAAGATTGCTGCTAAAGATTGATGGCCCACATGTGAGCACACATACCAGAATCCTTCCATGTTTTAATCAGCCTGACACTGTCAGGCTCTCTTAATATATGCTGAGGCACAGCAGCTGAAGATCAGTATGTGTGTCACATCATAGACATCATGCAGCATGTTTCCTAATGAAAATTAGCACATTATTGACTATGCAGTCTTACTGCTCTTCCTGAAGAAAATGCTGCTGCTCCTGTCAGGGAGGTTGTGCATCAAGAAGGGAGATGCAGTTCTGTCTTCAGTTTATTCTGGCTAATTGTTCAGATCTTGACAACTCCTGCCCTACAAACTATTAGTTCCCGTCTTCTGAGATACATTTCTATTAAAAGTGTCAGGAGTTCATTAAGAGTTTCATTAAGGTTTGTTTTTTTGTTGTTTTTGTTTGTTTGTTTTTTTAATTAACTTACAAAAATGGTATAGAAATATGTTCTATATATTTTGAGTGCTTATGGGCTTTAAAGAGCATTTGTTCAGGAACAGAGTAACACAGGAAGGACATCTTTACTTCCCAAATGTTCTTTTCCTCAGAAGCAGACCTTAGGCTAGTTGTAGACAGCATCAGCTTCTGAAGCCTTCCTGTTTTGGGTTACAGGAGATTTTAGCCATCCTTACTCCAGCTCTCAGTGGTAATGAGTAGCTTTTTCTGCTATTGAATTGTGTGTATGGCTAAACAGTTACAGTTATTTCCATTGAATCCACTCAAACTAACTACTTCTCATTTCATTTTTGTGTAAGAAAATTGGCTGTATGTCTTATTGTTCTCAGTTTCATTTATTTTTATGTACTGTATTTTCCTTAGCTCCTAATAACACTTGTGACGAGAATGCTTTCATGTGCCATAACCAAGTCTGCATTCCCAAACAGTTTGTTTGTGACCATGATGATGACTGTGGAGATGGATCAGATGAATCTCTGGAATGTGGCAAGTATAACAAGAATAGAGTAAATACAAAACTTTCAGATTTTTAACTGTAAGGCATTTTTCAGGGTCTGTTGTTTTAAGTCACTAATGGAAAAGGAAAGCTCTTCTATTTTTAATTGTTTTATTTTTAACTTTTAAGTTGTGCATTAATAGAGCTTAATATTTACTTGGATCTGGAGCTACAGTGACAAATTATTTCCTATAGTGTCTTACAGTTGATTGTTAATAACATATAACAGAATTTAAAAATATACTTTCTAGAATGTCTTGCTTATTATGTATATCTTTTTAATATTTTTTTATCTTTGTCTCTATATGTGTTTTTTCTATTAAATAATAAAACATCTCTGTCATGATTATCACTGCAGTTAAAGGGTATCAACTAAAACTTTTCACCTTTCACATGAATTTGGGGGTTTTTATGTGAATATCTATAGAGTGTATCTGTGCCATACTCAGAAATATGAATCTATAGAAATAATATTTATGGAAAATATAGAGCAAATGTTCCCTCAAAAAGGATACATTACTGATTTTTTTTATCCTGCATGATTTTGTGCCATAAAATCCGTGTTGGTTATTTGCTCTTATATGTGCTCCAGAAATGAGAGCCACAGCAGAAAATAGCTGGGTACATGTTTTGGATGCTTCTGTTGTACACACCACCTGTAGAGTGTAGGTGCATGAATGATGAGGCGGCCAAAGATCGTAAGGAACACATTCTTGATGTTAGCATTTAGTGAAATTCGTCAGGAGTTGAACATGTAATGGAACATTTTAGGAACAAAATATAATGTAGCAAATACTATTTTATTTATTGGTCATATAAAAATCACAGAATCCCGGAATATGTCATGCTGGAAGGAATGCACAAAGATCATCGAGTCCAAGTCCTTGCCCTGCACAGGCACATCCCCAAGAGTCACACCCTGTGCCTGAGAGTATTGTCCAAACACTCCTTGAGCTCTGGCAGCCTTGGGGCTGTGCCCACTGCCCTGGGGAGCCTGGTCAGTGCCCAATCACCCTCTGGGGGAAGAATCTCGTTCTAATATCATACCTAAACCTTGTCTGACACAACTTCAGGCCATTCCTGTCACTGGTCCTCACAGAGAAAGATCAGTGCCTGCCCCTCCTCTTCCCCTCAGGAAGTTGTAACTGCAGTGACATCTCCCCTCATTCTCCTCTTCTCCAGCTGAACAGACCAAGTGCCCTCAGCTGCTCCTCACAGGCTTCCCCTCAGGGTCCTTCACCGTCTTCGTCGCCCTCCTTTGGATGCTCTCTAATAACTCCTCAAGAGCAGAAGGGAGACAGGGTGAAGTGAAATCCTAAAATTCATCTGGTGTGGGTATTTGATTCTCACTACCAGCTGTTTTGTTCTATTGCCTTCCACCTCTTGCTAGTGCAGACATCTGGACTCTTGAAGAAGAAAGGGAACAAACAGGTCTTTCCCAGCAAACTCCATTTGCTTTTCTCTTATGTAAACTACAGGGTGTTTTGAAAGGAGCAGTCTGCGACAATAAGGGTAGGGGTAAACTGCTTAGTTCATGGAGTTTAAACCAATTTAGAATTAAATGATCACAAACTTTGGAAATACGTGTTTTGGGGTTTTTTTGTGGTTTGTTTTTTTTTTTTAATAATCACTTGTTGGTGTATTTAATTAATTTTCTATAGCATCACATACATGCATGAAAAGTATACATACTCCTTAACAGACTGACAAATAAATAGCGTTATTTTGTCAAACATTTGGAAAGAGACAGGAGAAAACAGCAACATAAGCAGGAGATGTACAAATTCCTGATCTAACTGTAGTATGGACCTGCCCTCAGGCATTGGCTCTATTTAATTTCTACTGGGTAAACTGAAATCTTCATCAATGTTCATTACGTGCTGCACTGCTTCAATGCAATTTTCTGTTAGCTGGTAATCAAATACACACCTCGGTGTGGGACTAATATGGTAAACCCATTATACTCTAATTTTAGGGAAGTGTTCCATTCTTTTATGAGAAAAGGAACTGCTTGTAGAGAGTAGGAGTCAAATTCCAAAACATACTTCTCAGCCTGTTGTCTGGATATAAAAATGAACCACCTAATTCATCGAGATTTTAAACTTGTGGTTTCTGATTTGACCGCAAACTAGGTAGCCTGATCACAGCTCTGTTAGGTTGTAGAGCTAGACCTTTTCCATCTTGATAGCTAAACAACCCAGCTACTCTGCAGCAGCAGAGTTGGCGTGAAATTTGATTTGAAATCTATTCCTAAAATCTGAATTAATGGCATATATTTAAAGATCTAGGTTTTGTTGTTGTTTGGTTGGGGTTTTTTCTCATTTGTATCGTTTAAAGGTATATCTCGTTTTTCTTTTCTGGAGTATTATCCAGAAATAATATAAAAATGGGATTGGTGATTACAGCGATCAGTTCTTTTATTTATTTTAAAGTTACAATCATTCTAATCCTTGAAAATTTCTTTTGACTCCATTGTATAAATCTTTTTAATGAAACCTTAATAACTATTTACACATGGACAAAAACCCAGCAATCATAACTCAATCTTACTGTTCATATATTTCTGTGTGTATTGTATCATGACTATAAAG
Organism: Pseudotriccus pelzelni; assembly: GCA_035584735.1. Lineage (NCBI taxonomy): Eukaryota > Metazoa > Chordata > Aves > Passeriformes > Tyrannidae > Pseudotriccus > Pseudotriccus pelzelni. Next base: position 4,813,461 of record JAWMRA010000164.1, read on the forward strand.
TGCATGACAGACATTTGATTTCTCCCTCTGTTGGTAGGAACTTTTGAATGAGCATGTAGTGTTTTATATGTCTTTATGGAGCAAAAGATGCTTTTATTTACATTGCCTCCAAACATGCAAAATTTTATGTTTGACACTATGAAAGAAAAGATGAAGTCACTGGCTGCTGTATCTCCAGGATATCGTCACTGTCGTCCCGGAGAGTTCACCTGCGCTGACGGAAGATGCCTGTTAAATTCCCAGTGGCAATGTGATGGGGATTTTGACTGCCCAGACCATTCTGATGAAGCACCTCTCAATATCAAATGCAAAAGTTCAGGTTTGTATTTAATTTTTTGGATGACACGTGTGACCTTTCTTTTTGGGGAGCAGTGGTTTAGGGTTGTAGTTCAGCAAGTGTAAAACCTCACAGCTTAAATCTCTCCAGTGCTTTCATGGAGATATTCCTTATATCTTGCAAGGAGAATGTGTTCTGAGTGTCCAAAACCTCAATCCACAAATTTCAAGCCACAGTTTCCTATGGCATAAGATGTTAGATAATTCCTTAATATATAAATCCTGTTAATACTAAAATAAGATTATACTAATGTAATAATTGCCAAATTTTCTGTCTTGCTCTGAAAATGTTTACTGTGTTTAGGATATTTGTCACACAGAAGCAGATCATATAAAAGGGGATGTGAAGTTTCTCTCACTATAAATAATAAACACTGGTTGAATTTTATTAGTAAATTATTGACCAAATGCAATTAGTTATATAGATATTTTCTACTGACATTAATAAGCTGGCCAAGGTCTGACTAGTTTTTAAGAGGGAAATTAATCTTGGTCTGAACATGTTATTCTGTTTGGTGACTTTTTCGAAGACCAATTCTTCTATCTATGACTCAGGATTTTATTGCACTTTAGCCAGGTCCTTTAACATCAGTTTTAATGGAAAACACTGATTTGCTTTCAGGTGAGGCAACAGACCTGCCTTATATGTAAGTGTTCTAACTCTGAATGTAGCTGAAATGATGAATTCAAGTTTTGCCAAACAGGGAAAAACATATATACATATCATTAGACAAGAAATGAATCAGAATTCAGTCAGTCATGTTACTAAACACCTCAGCATCCACAGGGGAGAGAAGCCATGCCTTTTAACTTTTGTAAACTGTAGAACTGTATTTTGTGCCAAGATAATGTAGAGGATTCTCCATTATATGAAAACAAATATGTAGGAGGGAGTAGTAAGTTGAAGTCTTCACACATTTTCCAGAAGAGGAATAACCTTTAAAGGCAATGAAAAATAAAAAGATGTTGTAATACTATCAATAATTAATAAATATTCAATTTTTACACAATTATTGCATCTCACATGCACACATAGAAGTGGATCCATGAGAAAATTAATTCCAAATACTAATAGATGACACCAAGTTGTTGCTCTCTTCTTTTCTTGTTTGTTTGTTTTCCAGAGCAGTCATGTAACAGCTCTTTTTTTATGTGCAAAAATGGCAAGTGCATTCCTCAAAGTGATGTTTGTGATAACAAAGAGGATTGTAGTGATGGGTCTGATGAGAAAAACTGCCACATTAATGAATGCCTCAGTAAGAAAGTTAGTGGCTGTTCGCAGGATTGTCAGGATCTTCCTGTTGGATACAAGGTGAATAATTACAAAACGTGGGGTAATATAACGCAAGTTTTTAGCTCTGAAATGTTTAACTATTGTGTGATTATAATAAAGCTCCACTGTGTGGTAATTCATTGTAATAAAGTAGCTTAGCTACCATAATAAGAATATTCAAATTTTTATTTCCTGTAAGGAAAACAGTTGTCAATGATATTTAAGGAATGGTGCAATACATAATTTAAACCTATGGAAAAGATCCTACAATGCTTTAAATACACAAATCATACTGATATATATACAGAGAACTGAAAATCAGTTGTAAGAAAGGAAAATACAGCAGTGAATAGCAGGAATAGTGGTTTTCTCTACTTTTGTAAAGGTCATTATTAATTGCAGAAATATTTAAACAAAGTAAAATCACCTTAGAAACAGAATAAAACTGTTATTTTTCTGCATGTAAGGATGTTTTCTGGGATCTTTGCCCACTGAAAACTAAATAAAATCTGTCCAACATGACTTAACCCTAAAAATATTTAAACCTCTGAAACTGTGTCCTAGGCAGGAGGCCATAGATTAGAGAGCTCAAGGTACAAAGATTACAGGAGGGAACATGTAAATTCCCTGTAAAGCATATAAACAACAACGTAATTATGATGTTACTTGAAAAAATGAGATCCATAAAAAGTTTATGATGCCAACATATTCAGCAGAAAGTACACAAGATGATAAACAGAATCAATGAGAAATTAAAAATGAATGTGTTTGGTTTCCTTTCCCAGTGCAAATGCTGGCCTGGATTCCTCCTGAAGGATGATGGCAAAACATGTGTAGATATTGATGAATGTTCATCTGGATTTCCCTGTAGCCAGCAATGCATCAATACATACGGAACCTACAAATGCTTGTGTGCAGAAGGGTATGAAACACAGCCTGATAACCTCAATGGCTGCAAATCCCTTTCAGGTATTACTATTTAATTTTTTTTTTATATAATCCACAGCTGTGCCCAAAATAATTTGTGAAAAACCTTAGCCCCAAGGTCTGTGTTACTTTTCTATGCAAGATAAACCAAGCTACTTTGAATCTCCTACTTCTGCAGTATAAAATAGGAATGTGATTCAATATCTGAATGTAATAAGTTATATTTTTAGTATGTATTGTCCTCAGATCATTTGTAGTAAATAGATACAGTGGATCATGAAAGTTTCATTTAATAACTTTATTAGAAAAAGTATTAGGAAAGTTAAAATGCATCACTTAGTTCTACTGCTGAGTCATGTGATAACAGTATGATTGTGATAAGTGTTTAAAAGATTTCTGGTTTCTTAAGAATATTAGAATGTATGTCAAACTTCATGCGAAAAGAAGGAGCAGGAAAAGTAATAGAAAATGCAAACTCTATTATTCTTATAGTATATGAATTCCTTCAGTCTTATATGTGTTACACAGTGAAATTCAAGATATGTAAGAGCATTGGTTATTTCCTCACCCCTCTGATGTTATTTTTATGTGCCTCAGTGAGTGGGATTGGCTGGATCGGTGAAAGGAAAAGCAAAATATCAACAGGAAAGGAACAGAAACCCCTTGCTGGGTTCTGCCGGGTTTCCTTCACAGCCCAGGCAATCTTTATTTCCTTTCTAAAACACAAGAAGGCTGGAACCTCTGCCTGCCTCATAATCCAGTTTCAGGATCTTCCCTGAGTAAGCAGAGGAAACACAGGAGAGGGCAGAAATTCCACAGCTGCTTTTTTTGTTCTATTGCTGTCTCCCGCCTTGCAAGCCACCTGCACATTTAGAAGCCACAGATCACTCAGATGAGCAGGGAAGCTGAGGCACATCACAGAAGTGGTTTTTTGGGGTGGTTAATACATCAAACTTGAGAAGTGGCCATGACAAAGCTGTGAGAGCCGTGCAAGGATGGCTCTGCTGCAAGGAGATGCCAACATGGGCATGTTTGGCCTAATGCTGATTTTTTTGCCTAAATTGCCTTTAACCCTTTACACCAGAGCAGAGCATTGCAGCCGTTCTCCACATACCCCCAGATGAGGTCTCTCTTAATAGGGCTAAAATAAAGACAGCTTTAAAAAATGTATTATTTTTACTATTATGTGTGTCAGTGTGAGAGATATTTCAAAGTAAGCGATGGCACGAGCGAGTATCTGAAGGTCATTTGTTTTATAAATTAGAAATTCAGGGTTAAAAAAGTCAAATCTAGCTTCAATCAAGGTTTTCACAAACAGCTGGTTCTTTATCACCAGACTGTTCAGAGTATTGAAATCTCAAAAAACAATGGCCAAAACACACTTAGTTTGCAACTATAACAATTAATAGTCTTAGTGATAATTTAAAAGTAAATGTTGAGAATAAAACATATGGAATGAAATATATTTCAAATTTAATCTCTGACATTAAATTAGGATAAAATACAGTATGGTTCCCATATTAAAAAGGCAAAAGAATTAAATTACATGGAAAGATATACTAATTGATTGCTTTGTTCATTTTTATACTGCATCATTGATCTTTCTTGGAACATTTGAATGTTTTAAATATTTCTTTCATCCATAACATTGATCAGAGCATGTAACATTTATTTTTCAAACCATCTGTATTTCAGCATTGTATTCCTGATTTTCCATAAATTAACGTAAAGCTAGTCTAATATATTCTTTCTCCCGGGGTTTAGATGAGGAACCTTTCTTAATTCTGGCTGATCATCATGAAATAAGAAAAATTAGCACTGATGGATCCAACTACACTTTGTTGAAACAGGTATAATCATAGTACCATGCTCTAAGTTTAACTCAATACTTTTATTCTTTTCTAAAGTGTGCAACTGACAGAAACATCATCCTACAATTGGCGTTGTGAGCACCACAGAACAACTGCAGTATCTTCAGAGTTATTGTAATACTTTAAATTGATTATTTTGTCTGAATTTGACAAGACTAAAGCTCAGGCAGTTGTTTCGTCAGTCATTCTGATGTACTAAAAAATTATGTTATTTGTGATCCTCTTTCATCCCAATATGTTTTGCTCAAATTATAAATTCCAGTTTAAAAAAAAAAAATAAAACAACAAAAAACTATTTGGCCATGTATTATTTGGGCTGCTTACTGTCACAATTTAAATCTGTTTTTTAGACAGACAATCTCAAGATTTATGTTATAGCAATACATGAACTTATACCTTTGGCTAAATCTATTTTTTAAAGTAATTACTCTAAATTATTATAACGGGCAAAAAAAATGTGAAAAAAAGAGCAAAAATAGAATGTCACCCAGTAAATACAGAGCTGACATTTTTAGCAGTTTCTGCTGTCCTTCTGTGCTTCACCTAAGTGTAGTTACTTACCACAGATTAGATTTCCAAAATATGTTTTAATAAAAATATCTCTTCCTTGAATAATATTCAATCAACTGTAGTAAGACTAGGAAATTATTTAGTACCTGTTAATATAATTAGGCTCTTTGTGACTTCTTGTGTCAGTAAGCTGTGCATCTTAATGTCACAAGAGAGGTGCTTAGGTCTTCACAACAGTAATTACAAAATTAACCATCTTGCATTAAACATTGGCTTTATTTAAGCATAGAAAATGTTATGTTGAAGTCTGTCTTTCTCCTGAAATCCCTCTGACTCCCTCTCATTTCCATCTCACTGCCTCTCCCCTCTTTTGCTGGTGTATCTGTTAATGGAAGCCTGTGTAAAGAGGGGAGCAACAGTAAATTTTCTTGATGGTTGGTGCTGACAGATTGTCTCAGGGCATCATCAGTCTTCAGTTTAATGGACTCCTCTTCAGTGCATTAGAGACCATGCAGCTCCAGCCACTGAAGAAAATCTATGTTTTCCATATCACATGAATTCACTGGTCTGATAAATACCTCTGCTATTGAACCTACTGGCCTTTGCTCCTACAAATACAGCGTTTGGTTTGAAAGCCGAAGAGGAGCTGTACCAATAGAACCACCCAGGGGGTTGTCTCCCTCAGCAGGACATCTTTGTGTCCTTATGATGTTACGATGGATTGGCTCTTTCCTAGGCATCTACCAGATGATGGAAAATACCAGAGTGGCTCTGGCAGAGGAGCAAACCCACCCTTCTTTTTCTGTATTTGGTCTGTGCTTTGCCATTCTAACAGTTGTTCATATAAACTCAGAGCTGAGTATAAAGAAGCTGAAAGCAGGAGCTCATTCAGTCTGCTCTGAATTATGTGCCAACTTTTTTCCTCTATTTTCTTTTTTTTTTTTTCTTTTTCAAGTATACATAAACAGTGCAACTGTTTGAATTGTGTCTCATGTATGTTCTTTGCTTTCCATTTCCTTCACTCCTAGTCATCAAAATCCTTAGAGTTTCCATAGGCAGAGTAGATAATCTTCCTCCTCATTATTTGGGAGTTTTATCTCTGTTTTTTTAATTGGGATACCCAGGGAACACAAGTCACAGCCTGTGCCGTGTGTAACAGAAACAAAAACACAGGTTTAAGATGAGAGACTAATGCAGCTGATGCCATTTGAGGTCTTCCCTATTCCTTCTAAAAAGCAGATTGCACGCGACCTGACAAAGAATTATGTAAAAGGACTTAAGTGACATCTCTAAAAGAGGAGATGATGTCTGGACAGAGAACTCTATTACAGATGTACAGAAATATTTTACCTGCAATTGATGTTCTGATAAATATTGAAACTAAACTAAGCCAAAATAAAACACTTGAAAGCAAAGGTGTGCCAGCAGTAAATTCTTTTTATTAGTCTGGATCCTTAGGAAACTTTTACAGTGTCGCAGAATATATAGATACAAGGCAAATTTTTCAAAAATTGCTGACTTACTTTCATTCCTAGAATGTCATAGAATTGTACGAAATAATATTTTGTATGAAATAGTATTTTGTATTCGTTCACCTGTTCCTTCCTTGGTAAAGAATTTGGGGTGGGGGTTTCTCTATAGATACAATTATTCTAATAGTAAGGGAGACAGGAGAAGTGTTTTGGAACACAGTTATGAAGAACTGCAGCTGGCTTTGATAAAACACTGTGTACATGGATATGGGATTCTTGAAAATGAGTGGTCCTCCAACCCTGTATTGTTTCAGGCTTACTCTAATGATGATTTGTGCAGCCTAATTGCTCTTTTTCTCTACATTTTGATCAAGAGATAGATTTACAGTAATTACACAGTGGTAGATGGCAGATAAGCCATGTATCAAGCTTCTGTGCAATTAAATATTGCTGTTCTTAGTTGTTTATTTTAGAGCTGGCTGGTCCAGCACATCCCCTTTACAGCGATGAATTACATCCACGAGGGGGAGGTTGCTGATCCACCCGCGAGTAGAATGTCCCGGGGTTGATAAGGGAGTTGATTAACTGATATTACGGTTTTAAAAGGAGTACAAACCCGTTCTTTTTACCACTGCTGCTCCACATTTCATTCATAACAATGTCTTGGTATATTAAGAATAATCGTAATTTCACTACATATCAGGACGTTAAGCAGGTTATGGGGCAGATAAGGAAATAAGAGCCCTTGTCTGAATGCAACCCCCTTCTTTCTTATCTGCCACTTGTGATGAAAAGCCATTATTATATGACTGCTCTTTCCAACCTGTTGGAGTAAGCAGTAGCTCAGATATGATCACCACTCTTTCTTAAAATGTGTTGGTGTTGTAATTGGAGCCATAGGAGACTCCCAGATTCCTGCTGGATCTCTGGCTTTCACACTGTATGTTTATACTACCTCTGTGTCTGTGTGTATATATACACAGTACCTATAACACGGCATCTCAATAGTCTAAACCTCCTTATTCAGGAATTAAAATCAAAACTTTTTTGAACACCACCATTTTGAATTCCTGATTAATTTATATTACTAAGGAAATTTTTTTTCATTACTTAAATATCATAGATATTATCCTATTTCTGTTTCTCTCATCTGGTTTGCCAAAGAAATGCCAAAGGTAGTAATGAACAGAGAAATTGAGCAAAAGTTAAAGTATTTGCTGCTAAAGTTCATTTTAATAATAGTAAAGAAAAACACAGAAGTTTGCCTTACCTTCATACATCATCTGCGTTTTTGAAGTGAGACAGTTGTCACCATGTATTTCTGTTAAGTAATATATAGAAAAAAGAGATAAATGCTTCACAAATACAGTCAGTAAAATAAAGCTTTTTGAATATTAAATGCAACATGTATTTTATTCTGAGTGTTATCCAGCAGTTTATATTCAAACATTTGAATAAATGGACTTTTTTTTTCCCTGTTTTTAGGGGCTGAACAATGTGATTGCAGTAGACTTTGACTATAGAGAAGAGTTCATCTATTGGATTGATTCCAGCAGACCAAATGGCAGTCGCATAAACAGAATGTCTTTAAATGGAAGTGACATCAAGGTAATTGGGGATTAATAATGTCACTACCAGAATTAAATTTTTTGAGTATTTTGGGAAATGCTCTTTCATGTTTTTAACCCAGACTGTGAGGCTTTGGTCTATGAATACAAACACAGCAGGAGTTAGCAAGTCCTAGTAAAATTTAATTGCATTTATATCTTATTTAAAGTACCGACAGAGGCTAAGAGAAGTGTATTTAGGAACTAAATTCCTTATGACTTATTTGACAGTTGACTGAATTGGCAGTTCCATGTGATTTACAGGATGCCAAATTAAAAAGAGCTATACATAGGTGTAAGCTGTGTAAATACACTGGCGTATTATTTCTTATAAATTTTTTCATGGTCTTTATGGGTTTTTTGTCTCACCTCCACTACACTGACAATGAAAACAACTCCATGTCTTTGCTGTGAATAATCCAGGCTAAAACTGCACCCCCCGTTCTGCACAGCCTGTCTGTTCTGCCTCTGTAGTGGATTAAATTCACAAATCCACTATTAAGCACATTTGTTGACTTACGTGAACATTTTTTCCAGCATTGGTGATAAGCAGTAAGGAATCCTTTGTTTATTCTGTTATGTCTGACCTTCTGAAACGTGGAGTAGATGAGCAGTAACATATCCTGTGAATTTTGCTCCCTCATTGGACACCAGTAATTATGCAGAGAGAAAAGATTTCTGTTTTTCATTTGCAGCTTAGTGCATGGACTGAAACATCCTCCAAGCACATTTTTTGAAGGTTAGGTTTGAAACTCACAGGTATCAGTGAACCTTAAGACCATAATTTATGGCACTCTGATGCCCTGGGGGTAAAACTAAAATCCAGTATGCACTCAAAATTTGAAGTGAGTCCCTGCAAAAAGTTCTCCTGAAAAAATAGGGTCAGGAAAGTGTGGGATTCAAAATCCATTAAATCCTTGAATCATATTTGTTGCCTTTAAAAAATTTACAAAGCCCCTCTTCATTCTGGATGAAATTGTATTATGCTGTTTTAGGGCTGGGGATGACCTGAGATTTTTTTATTTCTAATTTTAATTATTCCAAGAAGAATTTTTCCCAGTCAAGAAGTTGTAATAACCAGTTGGGAGAATAAAGAAATCTCATATTGCTTTATAATGATTTAATAAGAATTTTATTTTTTAAGGAAAGATTTCAGAAATTTGAACAGTGTGAGAAAAAATGAGGTTGGAGACGTGTAGGATATTTCTTTTTTCCTTCATTCTAATTCTGCAGTTTCCAGGACAAGTGTCATATTGATGGAGATTTTGCTCAAATATGCCAATGTAAAAGCAAAAATTATGAAAATAAATGCATTTAATTTTCATTTAAAAAATTGTTTTTTTCTTGTAAAACCTGTCCCAGATTTGTCCTCCGAAAGCTAAAAGTATATGCAAAAAATTATGAAGAATTATATGTTGTAGCTGTCTAATATTCTATCAGTAATCCAAAATATTAATTTTATATCTTTCTGACTTTTTAATAGGTTACCAAAGGACACATTTAGTAATTGATGTTATTAAAATTAAAATATTTCAAATTAAATTATTATAATTATTAGCTTAATTATTTAGAGATTTATGGGGTTTGTTATCCAGAAAACCTGTTTACTTTTTTTTTTTGTCATGAGTGTTTTTAGAGTTGATAGACTTTTCCTTCAAGTATGAATTTCTTATTTTAATACCTTCATACTTCTTGTGTTAGTCTTTACTATAAATAGATCTACTATCAGTGTAAATGATCCTATTTGATATATTATCTAGGATTTCCCTTTTAGGAGATGGCATCTTTTCAGCACACCAACTCTGGCTTTCTGGCCCTGGGCAACCTGATGGCACCTCATTTTTCTTCTGCATCCGAGCATTTTTATAGAATTGAAATGACAGCGTTTCCACGTAGATGTGTTCAGACACTAGAGCAGTATTTTATGTATAGTGCTGTAGATGCAAATGTTATTGGAAAATGCTGCAGGAAGTTGGATTGTGCACGTTAAACGTCGCACTGGTGATCTCAGTGACTGGAATAAACTTGAAGTGACTCTCCAAAGGAAAAGTCATCAGAAAACAGACTAATTACTTTGGTTGATGCTGTTCTGCAGTGTTTAGATGTTGCAGCGAAACCACTATCTAAATTTTCAGAGTTATCCATTTCTATGGGAAGTGTCCCAAGTTACAATGCAGCAGTTGCTGTAATTACACGTTTATAAACCAGTGAAGCTGGTACTGGGAGGTATTAGAAAACCAAGTATCTTATTAATATTAAAAAAATCTGTACGTGCCTGGATTTAATTTTTTAAAAAGATTTTGTAAGGTGGTAAATAGTGTAACAACCTGAAAAGTTGGTTTTGCATATTCGTAACTATAAAATGGACTTACAGTATCTCACCATATCCATTCTTAGCTTGAAGACTTTTCAGATTCTTCAAATGGTAAATAAAATTAAAACTAACACATTGAGTTTTACATGATCAGGTTTAGATGTGAAGTTTATACTCTATTGCACATGCTTTTAGCGCTGAGGATGACAATAAATAATGTACAGCGCAGTAGTAAACCCATTATTAGTACTTAAGAAATCTCAAATATTCTCAAGTATTGCTTTCTGATTTGTGGCTTTCTGAAGTTCTAGTTGCACAGACCTAATCAGGAACAGAATAAGTCAGAACAGACCTTCTCAGGAATAGAATGTTTGTGAATTTTCAAATATTACTCAACACTTGACATGAAATACTCCCAGCTAATCAAGATGGAGTCATACAGTCATGATGAGATTTATGATCATATATATCCAGAGGAATTTGTTCAAGTCTCAGAATTTTTCAAATCTTCAAAAACCTTGAGAATAACATATCCCTGCCAGCAGAGCGTAGGCTTTCCAGTAGGTGACTAAATTGCTCCTGTCTCTTACTTCTCAATCATGTAGTCCTTTTGAAATTAAACTAATTCTTGGAAAGTTCCTCTTTCTTGTGCCACATGAATGTTGGAACTAAGAGCGCAGTATTTACTTTCCAACTAGTAATCTTTTCCTGGAACTCAGCTGAGTGCTCTTATGGGCTGTCTGTCATGATGACATATGGGTACCACTGTGATATTAAAATGAAAGATACACTGATGTAGACCAGTGAGACAAGTGGGGAGCTGAGAAGCAGATGTGTTTGAGGGCACACTGTGGGGAGAGAAGCCTCATCTCCATTCTGCTCTGTGGAAAGCAAAAGTAAACTCGTAAAGGGAAAAAAGTTGTTTGTTTTTACATGAAGAGAAAACTAGAAACCTAAGATGAAAAATGAAAGATCCAAAATTTTTAACAGTTAGTGCATAAGGCAGAGAAGCTGGGAATTTGCTATTTACTTCATCAAGGTATCCTCCTTTCTCCCTGCCTATAAGGAAAGTGTCACATTATCTTTGTTCCTTAAGAAGTGTCATTACTTGAGAAATGCCAGTATTTAGCAGTGAGTAATACCCATTTTTCACAGGTTGTGTGTAGCTGTATCTGATATCCAGCCTCTCAATATTCTGTTATCAGTAGCTCTTGAGTTGTTGTTCCTTTCCCCAGTATTTAGATGAATAATTTATGTAATTTTTGCTTTTCTAGGTGATCCACAATACAGCTGTTCCCAATGCGCTGGCTGTTGATTGGATTGGGAAGAATCTCTATTGGTCTGACACTGAAAAGAGAATTATTGAGGTGTCTAAACTCAATGGTTTATACCCAACCGTCCTTGTGAGCAAGAGGGTGAAGTTTCCCAGAGATCTCTCCTTAGATCCTCAAGCTGGGTATGAAGCAGCCAATTTGCAGTAATTTGTATTTAATCCTAATTTGATGTTAAAATGTTTTTTATCAAAAGTAGGAAATACTGATTACTATTTTATTACCTAACTTTTAGCTACATTGGATATCAGTAGTCTGAACATGTATTTCCAATGCTTACTATATCATCACTACTTATAAACTGGTATAATAATAATTGGTATAAATGACTTTACTTTTTTTAAGATAAAAGCCATTTTTACCAGTTCTTAAAACTCGAATTTAATTTTCCTGTAACTGTATCCTTTTTTCCCTGTCAAATTTGGCAGGGAGGATACAAATCTTTGTTAAATGTACTCAAGATACCAATACATGGGATCTCCCTTTGGTTGTCTGGGCATCCCATATATGTTCCCTCTCTGTGCAGAAATCAGCCTACAAAGTTTGTACAGAGATGCCCAGTTTTTCAGGAAAGTTTATGTTTATATATATATATATATATATATATATATATAAAATGATGTTCTGAGCAATGGCACACAACAGTAGCAACATGCATCCAGGTACTAAATAGTAGGACTTTTTTCTTTCTTTATGACAATTGTGCTCTGCATTGTGGTTAAGTGGCATATTGAGGAAAAAATTGATACTCAGCTTTCCAACAGCCTTTCTCAGTGTTTCACCCAGTTTTAAGCCCTCTGTGTGAGAAACTGTTCTAATGTTCTGGCACCAGTACTTCTTAGAGCAATGTAATTTCGTTATATGACAAATAACTTTTTGTAATGTGTGTCCAAAAAAAAAGTAAGTGTAATGTCATATTTCTGATAAATTTAGTAGTGATGCCATTTGTGAAAGATTTCAGATTGACGAAGTCCAATTTGGGGGTAGCACTTCAAATTCTAAGGTATCAAGACTGAGCAATTTAAATGCACTTTTTATTAGTCCCTAACTAATTGAATAAAATCACACCTAACATAAAGACTCTCCTATTCAAACCCTTCACTTTTAGCACACTTATTTACAGACAGGTCTAGAAAAATTTAAAAAAACCCCCACAATATCTGGAATTAAAAAAATCAAAATCAAAAAACAATGTCTGGAAAATATTTATTATTATTCATCTGTTGTGCTTTGTATTGCAGATACTTATACTGGATTGACTGCTGCGAGTACCCTCACATTGGCCGTGTTGGGATGGATGGATCCAGACAAACTGTTATCATAGAAACACAGATATCCAGACCTATGGCTCTTACAATAGATTATGTCAACCACAGGCTGTATTGGGCTGATGAAAATCATATTGAGTTTTCTGACATGGATGGATCTCACAGACATAAAGGTTGGTCACAGTTTGTTGTTTGTTTTTTTTTTAAATTTTGTTAATTTTCAAATCAAAGGTGCTTTTTGTGTTATGTTTAATTACATAAAAGCTGACCTTTAAAATATTTTTGCGATGCTTTTGGAGGCATTATGTTCCTTCTATGAATATTTTAAACGTTTCTTTTCGGTTTCCTCTCTCTTATAAATGCAAATGGTTTTTAAACATGCAGTAATACATGCCTGTGGAAAAAATGTCAAATGGAAACTCTAGGAACAGACTCAGCAACCCGAGGCAGCCCTGTCAGTTTTGTACCCTGGCATGTTTTCACGTGTTCTCTATCAAGACACAGAGTGAAACTTGGCTGTTAAAAGTGGAAGGGGTATATCCTGTGTGCCATGTGACAGCATATGGCTAAAATCAGCCTTTTCTCCAGTCTCAGAAAGGCTGGACGTGCCGATTAGTCTGCTCAGCATGAGGCCAGTATTGCAAATCTAATTTGGGGCTTTCGTGGTAGATGGGTGAAACAATAACTTGTGAAATACTTATGTAATTATGTAATCTTTATCTCTGTGTTTTGCTTCTCACCTGACAGATATTTAAAAAGCTCTTGTCATTTATCTAGAAAGTATTCTAAAAAAAAGAAAAAGTTAAATGCTATGATGAATAGTTCTCATATTCCAAATTGTATAATTAAAGATCTTTCATTTTAATTCAAATATATGAGGTAATATCAGTCTACTGAGTTTTTCTTGGGGTTTCTTTTTGAGAAGAAACTGTTACCTGAGTTCCCTTCCACAAGCTCTGCCCAAACCTCAGAACTGCTGCTATGCTGGTGAAACTTCATGGATTTGCACTTTTTTAGGTTTTTTGTCTCCTGCTAGGTGCCTCCAGGTTTTCTCCAAACCAGAGTATATGAAACAACTATTTTCAGATTGAAGCTTAGCTGTGAAATTAAAGAAGCAAAACAACCAGTTTTCCAGCCCTAATATTCATGAGTAGTAAGTCATAAATACATCATGAATAATTCACTGACAGTTATGTGAGATGGTAGATTGCAGAGACTATAGAAGTAGCTATAAGAACTCTAAGCATTCCCATTAATCTCAGCATTAACTTCCGTGGCTTTCGTAGCAAACACCAGCTGGTTGTAACCTGCTCACCTGAGCAGCACTGGCTCAGACATATCCCCAGGTGCCAACTGGATTCCTGCTGACTGTCTGTTTTTTTGACAGATTAAGAATACTCCTCTTGATGTTATTCCCTGTGCTGTTTGTTTTTTTTTCCTCATACAATTATCCTCTTACTCTTACTTCTGGATCTTTCAAGGGAAAGAGGTGTGAAGAGCCAGTGTGTCTCTCAGCCCTAACCTGACTGCAGTGGTCAAACCTTTTTCAGTCTTCTCTTTCAACCTGAAAGTTTCAGAATTTTCCTTTCTCAGAGAATGCCATCCTGTCACTGAATTCGGGAGATTACCTGCAAAATTCCAGTCATGTTGTCTTTGGTGTCCATTGTCTCGCTCTTCAGCCTGTGGGTTTCTCTTGCCCAGGTGGTGAAAATCAGTTTCAACTGCTTTGTATTCACAGAGTTCATGTCTTACCCTGAGGATATGTGACCCTAGAAAAGAAGGAAATTTGTCACAATGCCACAGCAAATTTATCCAAGTTCGGTACCAGTAAAATATGTGAGGCAAATTCCAAAAGTGATAGTGACTTTGTGGAAACCTGGTATCACGCTACTTTTGAGGACATGTCTGGTTTAAGTCCAGATGGTATATAAATATTCAAGCAATAAGAAACACGTTTTGGGAAAAACATCCTGCAGTATTTAAGTGATGTGGGAGCAAGATTTTCTCCTTAGCTGCTCAGTATGAGGTTGGAAGGGACATCAAGGATCATTTGCTCCAACTTTTTTTGGCAAAAGCACAGTCCAGATAAGATGGCCCAGCACCCTGTCCAGCTGCATCTTAAAAGTGTCCAGTGTTGGGTAATCCACCATTTCCCTGGGGAGAATCTTCCAATGCCTGATTGTTCTCACTGTGAAAAATTTTCCCTTTGTGTCCAACTGGAGTCTTTCCAGGAGAAAGTTGTTAGTATCACCCTTTGCTTTTGCCATGTGACTCTTTAAAAAGGAAGTCTCCTCTTCTTTGTAGCCACCTTTTAAATGCAGGAACATGGTGATGAGTTCTCCCCTCAGCCTTCTGTCCTCAAGGATGAACAAATCCAGTTCTCTCAGCCTTTCATCATATGGCAGCTTCCCAGGCCTTGAATCATCTCTGTGGCCTTTCTCTGGATCTTTTCCAACCTGCCCCCCTCTAATGCCATTTTTTAATTTCTGTTGTCAAGAGTTTCACTCAAATTGCGATTAACAAACGAAAATCAAGTTGTAGAAAGGTTTCTGTGGATTTAACAAATAAGTGATAGAATTCTTGGTGACTGAACAGATGCAGCATTCCTATGGGTTGTCTAAACGGAGCTTTGGGAGATTTGCAATGATCAATTCGTCTTTAATCAGATTCTAGTCCCTCCTTCCCTTCGTCTCCTCAACCAATTACCAAATAGATGTTTAATGTCTTCATGTTTCACCATAAGACTAGAAATATTTTGGAAGATGAAATTTAACTGTTATAAATTAATTACCTTAATAAGGGAAACTCAGGGAAGTTCAGTGGTGGGTGTTTAGGGGAAGTAAAACTGTGATCCCCTCTAGCTTTCTGATATCTGTAATCCATGCCGATAAGCACTTAAATAAGAAAGATTAGGTTTATATCTTGTGATAGCCGTATTTCTTGAAGCCATATTGTTAACATGGATTTCATGGTCTATTTTACTTTGTCATTTTGAGACTCTTTGTATTATCAAAGTTAATAAAGGATGGTTGAGTTTATTCTAACCTTTGTGTTTTCAAGTGGGAAAAGTGTAAAGGCACAGATATTGGGACCATAACAAATGTGCTCACGGAGCAGAGAAAAAAGTCTGAATGCATCATCCTGTGAGTGATGCAATCTGAACTGCTAGTTATGGCAATCTAAGTATTTTTTCCCCTTTTTCTGTGACCTTTGAGGATAAGGCTAGCTTGCTGTAAGTTTGTTTTGGTTTTTTTTCCTGAGAATATAATTTCTGGATCTTAAATTACCTGCTACAAAATGTATCAGAAAATGCCACAGAGCTTTCATGAGAACAACAAATAAGTACTTTGTAGGATGATTGGATTTTGTATTATTAAGAGATGTTATGGTATGAGATAGAGTGCAGTGTTCTGTGCTCCACTTTAGGTACTTGAGGACAAACCCAACAATCTTAGGCTAATTACCGACATGTTGTATGTTAAACCAAGGAGTGCTTATTCCATACAGTGGGAGTTGATATGTATTTAGTATTAACACTTTTTTCCCACTACTTTTCTAAGTGGTTTTTTTTTCTTGCAAACCTTAAAGCTTTTTTTGGAGAAAAGAACATCTGCCGCTTTTCTCCTGTAAAGTTCCTCTGCATTTCAATGGAGAAATGGGCTTTTATAATTACCAAGAGAATCCTCGTAAGAACTTTGAAAACATGCTAACTAGGCCAGAAATCTTAGAGTACTCGGGAGCTCTTCTTGGTGCTGGGGGCAGCAATGACCTTGCATAGCTATTTGAAGTTTAATGCTTGGTTATGTAAACTGTCTTTAGAGCTTAGCCAATTCAGCACTGAAGCATTCACAAATGTTATGCACTGTAAATGATTAGGCAGGTATTGAAGCACTAAGCTGGTTAAGCACTAAGCTGGTTTACTTATGTGAGCTTTTTTTTTTTTAAAAAAAAAACAACAGTATTTAAGAATTTGTCAGACTTAGCTGACAAATGGTTCTCACTGCCCAGAGGAGATGCTGGCTTCACAATTCCCCAGGTATCTGGTAGCTTCATGCAGGTTTTCCTATCCTTCAGAGCTCTTAAACCCCAGAGCTGCCTACCATTTCCACATTTCACTTTGAAGATGAAAAGTTCAGTATAATGAAACTGTAAAAGGGAAATCTGATAGTCCGGTTTAGGAAGTACAGAAGCTTCTCTGAGCTGAGATTAGTCCTTGAACTGTGTCAAGTTCTTTACTGCTTTATCCTGTAAAAACAAAAGTTGAGCACTTCATTGCTTCATCTGACAGGGGCATGAAAGTGATGCAATGAAAAAGTGTTGAGCTTTAAATAAATTAAGTATTCATAAATTACTTCTTTAGCTGTAATGTAGTTAAGAGAGCAACTTTCCTACAGTATCTCAATTTTTAAAAAAAAATGGAACAAACATTTTCTTCAGAATTACCTTCTGCCTGAGTATCTGCAAACTGCAGAACTGGTGGGTATATATACAAGTTTTGAAGAACCAAGTTACAAGGGTTTTGGAGACTAAAACCTCTTTCAATTTTATCACCTATTATTTAAAAAAAAAGCTAACTGTAAGGATTTTGTAGGTAAAAAGTGTTTAATTCTGAACTCAGCCACCAGACTTTTATAAAAGAATAAATCCAGTTATTTATAAATTGTCCTAATGGAGAAGTAATGCTAAAGATTATAGAAAACAATTCCTTCCACATTTATACTGGAAGTTTTCATAGCTCAAAAAACTTGAGAAGTCTGAAAAGACGGTTTCTCACAGCAGATGAGAACTAGTTCTGATATGGCAACAATTTCTTCCCAACTTTTGAGGAGTCTATGGAATTGTAGCCACATCTGACAGCACAAACTGATAATTGCTACACCTCCACTATTGCCTCCTAGATTCAGTTTTCATAATTGTTCCGATAAAATTCTCCAATTCGTATGTATTCCTACATCTGATTATTTTATTTTGTTGTGTTCCTTCTCTTTTAAAGGATAATATTCAGGAAAAAAACACTCAGATTCCCCTATAGTAAAGGCAGTTCACGCAGTTACATTACTCTAAGGTTCCACAGTCTCCAGTCTCTGGAGCCCAGTTTATGAAGATTGCAACCAGGTTGGTTTCTGTATATTCCACTGTTGTTGTGTCAGTATGCCCAAACTGGATTAGCTGATAAACTTCTGAAAATAGGTTTTTTCTACATGCTCGTTAAAAACTTAGCAGAGATCACTCTAAATTTCCATATGAATTTCCACATGAATTTCCACATGTGGCATCACAAGTTTTAAAGGATGGGCATTAGTTTCCATGCAGTTGTTCCTGTCAGAGGGGAACGGAGAACATAAACCACAGATTTCCTGTTTTCTCTCTGTTCATATCAACATCAAAAATAGGAAGGCTTTGATGAAGGAGGCTGCACTGTTGAACAGCTCCTTTATTTACAGTAGAAGATAATGAGATAAACCAAAGGGGCTTAGCAGTTTATGTGTCATAGCTGGATGATGGCAGGAGAGGGAAAGATAAAGGAAGGAAGAGCTTGGATATGAGTCAGGATGAATATTGAAACCAGCAGCAAGACACCAGTCTAAAGTGATGGGCTGGGAGGCATGTACATAATCTCTATAAATCTGAAAAATAATTAAAGAACCTTTGAATCTCATTAGCACACTGAGTAGTTTTACACAAATAGTGACTTGTATATGTTTGAGAGTAATTTAATCACTGCTGTGTACTGCCATGGAGTTACTGGAATATAAACAACTGCTCACAGTGAATTTAAAAAGATAATAAAACATTTTAAAGTGGGACAATAAAATATTTCAGTCCTAGTTTTGATCAACTGGTTTTATATGCAGATTTTGGAAAATTTATGCGTCTCTTCTCATGGTGTCACTATATGTAATAGTCAAGTTTAATACCTCAAATACGTTAGTGTCTTAAGATGTTTAGATTTAAGATTAAATTTCCTGTTTCTTTTGTGATAGTTTTGGGACTTATAACAAAGTTTTGTGTGAGTTTATTATACTGAAATATTCTGCTTTCACTGCTTCAGTTACATTTTTGACTGGCAAAATATCCTACCATTTAATGCTAAGACCTGTATCTACCATACTTTACCCAATATGGATGTGTGATACATCTATATTAAATTGACAGAAATAAATGTAAATTGAAATTTACAGAAATAAATGCACATCTTGTTATTAAAGATAGGAATAATACTATCTGAAAAGTGTATTTTTAATTTATTTTTATGTGAAACGTAGCTTCAATTACTGGACTTTATCTATATATAGATATATGAATATTGTTCATTGAGTTTGACAGGTTTGTGGTTTTTTGGTTGTTTTTTAAGTGTCTATCATAAAAATAATAGTGATTATAAAATGCCTCATCTTTAAAAAATAGTGTTTTAATGTAACATACTTTAATTACATTTGTCAAAATTACATACTTTGTCACAAGCTTAATAGAGATAATCTTATTGTCATTATTCATTATTAATTTTATGGACTAAGCACTTCAAATGCTTTATCAAAAGGAACAAGCTTCAGGAGAAAGTACTAAACGGAAATAAAAAAGTATTGACTGTATCTCTGAGAGGCTACAAATTGAATATAAAATGAGACAGAAGCAGTTACAGGGGAGTTCACATGCAAAGAGGACTGTATGGGACAGTAATTGCAGCAGAGAAGATCAGCCATTTCCAAGTTTATTTGGTTTTGTAGATTTAATTGCTATTTTCTTATTAAGTGTTGCTCTCCCTTCATGCAATTTATCGTAATGCTTCCTAAG
Organism: Pseudotriccus pelzelni; assembly: GCA_035584735.1. Lineage (NCBI taxonomy): Eukaryota > Metazoa > Chordata > Aves > Passeriformes > Tyrannidae > Pseudotriccus > Pseudotriccus pelzelni. The sequence continues at coordinate 4,833,165 of JAWMRA010000164.1, forward strand.
ACTTTACCGCTGGTTCCATTTAGATCAAGATGTCAGTGGGCTTTTTAATCTCTATTTTGTTGCAATTCAGAAAATCAAGTTTCAGAGACTGGAATTCAGAATGACGTAGCCTGGTTTTTCAGTTTTGATCACCAATTTGAATTTTCTGCCTTTGGGTGCCAGAATTCTTAATCAGAAACTTCTCTAATGCCATAGGAAGGTAGAAGGTAATTTAAAATGTTGCTTAACAACATTTAATTGCCCTTAGCAATTGCTTACCAGCCCTGGAACTCTAGCTGGGTGAATGCAATTTTGGGAGGATCATACCAGAAATGTTTCACCCCTTCTGTTCGCATGGATTGGGCAAGAGGGCACAGCAAGATTGCAATCCCTGGTTTTTTTGGAAGGGGAAGGGTCACATCTCTTTCTAGCTTGGAAGTGATCAGCCATCTTCAGCTTGGACAGGAGAAGACCACCAAAGAAAATACAACTTTAATGGATTTGACAGAGCACAGATATTTTTTTGGGTGTTTTTTTGGTTAGAAGAAGTCAACCTTTGTTCTTTCCAAGGACCTTTTCCTTAGTACATTTATTTTGCTACCTGACAATAAGACCCTTTTAAAACTATTATTCATGTTAGAGTATTTGCTTTTACTTTTGGAAATACTCAAGTTTCAGTAAGAGCTGAGAAAAGCTGGGCTTCACTTCTCTATGGCTTCTTCAGTAAGCCTATTTTGTAGCTAAGAAATCACAGATGAAGTGATTTTTCACTCCTGAAATCAAAGGAACATTTTTTTATGTTAAGTGAAGATTATGCTTATGCTCAGAAAATATAAGGGAAACAGAGTTCACACAAGAGAAAAGTAAACATTTGTATCACAAATATGACTTACAGCCTAAGAATGTATATTCTCAGATCAAAATTCATATAAAATGCAGGAGAGAGAGATAGACATATATTTTAAGTCTGTCATGTTTCTCATGTGTCTACACAATTGTGTTGCCTCCTGGGGCTGCTTTTCTCTTAAGTTCATGCAGCACTTTATCTTCCTTTATTATGTTATCTATTGTCATTTTTATTTCTGTTCAAGTATCTAATAATTTTTATTTCCCACTGCTTCTGATCTGTTCAAGCCTCATCTTTTTTTCCCTTTTATTACCTGTCTGCATTTCGTCCTCTTATTTTCTGCAGCTTTCTGAAAGGTCTGTTCATTCCTTCTCCTTTCTACCTCCTCCCTCTGATCCCATTTTTCACCTACTTGTTTTGCCAAGCACTGTTTGAGATTAGCATTCAGTGTAAGAGAATCCATGATTTATGGGTAAAATTAAACACCATTAGAGAATTAGATGGCAGTAGAAGGCCTGTTAGAAAAGAAGGGATTGCAAGGAACTTGCTTGTGTCTGGTAGGAGGAGGCTTTGCTGGGGAAGGGAATCACAAAAGTAAACTTCAGGTGCAATTTTTTTGGTCATAAGTTACATGGGATACTGATCTTGCATTCCATGTTTTTTGTCCCTCATAATTGTTGAGTAAGTTGCTGAATGTTGTGATTTTTTAATTATTTTTTTTTAACAAATAAGTAATGCAGGGTCCTCAAAATCAAAGAATCAGTTTGAATTAATAAGATTGTGTTGGTGGCACAAAATATAGCGATTTTTTTCCTCGCATACATGATACACAATTGTGTGCTGCAGTGTATGAAAACTGGTATCTGTGTTCCGAGATGCACTATTTTGTATCACTTTCACAGAGGCCCACAGGGTGACACTGTCACGAGAAACATTACAAGAAAAAAAAACCAAACTATTGAATACTTAGATAATTATAGAAATTAGTTAATACTGGGTACAATTCTTATGGCTCTGGTTATACATAACATGACTATTTCAATTCTTCGTGAATTTTGCTGGTGGAGATCTAACCCTTATGTTGGTGCAATGTAATTTTTGTCTTTTTTGTCTGTAATCCATTGCTTTCTTGCTAATGGATTTTCAAGCAGACATCTTGATTAAATATTTTCAAATAGGTGATGCAGGGGAAGCAGAGGTACTTAGCAGTTATGACTGACCTGTCCTTGCTTTAAATTTGCACAAAGCAGTCTGTTTTCGTGGTGCTTGCCAAAGAAAGAGGAGCAATTAGTCTTGCTTTCCTGTTTAAAGCTGTGATTCACACCACAAAGTGTGCTGTAGGGTTAGTAATTAGTGCTGCAACATATAACCAATGTATGTAATTTATGAAGAGGTAGATCAGTAATGCAGTTGAGGCTCTCTGGAAATTAAAGGAAAGACTGAAGGAAGGAAGTGGGTGTTTTTCCTGCTACATGCATTTATGAAAAATCAGTAGCTGTCACTGCCTGAAATTTTGGAAAGCTTCAGACACTCATGTCCTCAAAGGTAAAGAATAAACAGCATCAGAGACTATTTTACTGTTTCATCAGAAAATAAGATATAAAATTACCTCTGCAATAAATAACCTTTTGTGGGTTGTTTTTTTTTTTTGGTAATTCAGAGTTATTGGGAACCATAGATTCTGGAACCTATTACATGTCAATGGTTCTGATGTTCCCTTGGTTATAATGTACCAAAAGTAAAAGAAAAATCATATTCAGCTATGACAGAACTATTCCTTAAACAGTAAAGTAAATCAGAATTGGCTGCCATTGAATGGCTGTTTTCAGAAATTTCTCTCAGTTTTTACAGGTATATCTACTGAAAGAAAATTCATCGAGTTTTATGGTCAGCTTAGAAGAAATTTTATAAGTTTTTCACGTTATGTAATTATTATTAATTCTTCTTTTATAAAAAATTTATTTTTGTCATCTTAGAATTTTTATAGGACATTCTTATGTCCAGTTATACTTTATTATTTTCTGTGTTTTACTGCAAGTAGATTTCATTTGCATTTATTTATTTGTGTTATTTTTTTTAAGCTAGTCTATTCATTGCTTTTTTACCTGATTTTTTTTTAATAACTTTCTCTAAGTTTCATAGTCACAACAGGATCTAAAGGGCTTTTACAGCTTTAAATGTGGCAAGCTTCTTAAAGAATTTTGATCAAGCTTGTGCTGATCATGACCTAATGAAAAGTTAATGCAGGAGCCCATTAAACTTCCAACGTTACTCAGAAATAAGAAATAGTGGCAGGACAAACTGCAACATGAATCTGCATTTAAACTGTTGGTGTTTTCACCTTTTTGCCTCTATGTGGTAATAATGGGAAATCCAGTTTTTAGAAACAAATATGCTCTGTCATACTTATTTTAAACTAATTAAAAAGGAGAGAGTATAATATTTCTTGCATTGTTTCTGATATGGTAGTTTTGTTCTAAAGATAATTAAAAGATTTAAGCTTTTAAACCTGGTTTTTACAAAATTAGCTTTTTTTTAAAAAAAAAAAAAAAGAAAAATGTACTTGATCCAATGAACAGTGGTTTGAAATGCAGTACTCTAACTGCAGTATTTAATATTTTATGCCACACACTTAGCTTATCTTCCCTATTAGCAAGGTGTGATGAGGCAATTCAGGCAGTACATGTTAATCTCCTGAATCTTCTCATAAGGCTCATAATTTATAAGAACAAATATTTTTCCAGAACTCAAGCAAAAATAAAAGAATTGGTTCAAGGTTTCTTTCTGCTGTTCCTTCCTGCCTCTCTATCAGCCTGGTTTGTATTTCTCATTGGAAACCTTTCACAATGGGACTCTACAAATAACAAATTAAAAGAGCTTTTTTGGAGGGTACTGTAATGTGTAAGGAGCCGTGGCAAAGTTGCCTATGTATTGAGTGCCAAAAATAATTTCATTGCTCTTTGACTGATTTCTCAGAAATGTTATGAAGCTTTTTCAAAGAATATCATATTGTAATTTCAGCTGTGGTACATAGAGGCAATCAAGAAGGGAAAATAATTTCAAGTCTAAGAGGCAAGGTCTCCTTGACCAGAAGGCAACATGCCCTACACTGGAGTTCACTACTGGGAGAACTATTGGATATGAAATTGAATTTGCTTAGTTGTCATTTCATATCCTCAGTATCTGTCATCAGGTTTCAGTGACCTATGAAATATTCCAACTGGAATTTGAGATTGGCCAATTCCGTTTAATCACTTTCCAGGCAGAGAGATGAAGAAAACAAGGTAAAGGTCTGAAGGATGTGCTGCTTAAAAGTAACAGTCAGCTGCTCTTTTCATCTCTATCAGTAATTAGAGTGACTCAGCAACAAAAGGTTATAATTTAAAAATTAATTGTTGTGATCAGGTATTCTTCTGTGGCACTTATGATTACAGCTATATATGTTAAAAGAAAAAAAATGAAGCTCAATTACTGTTTACCAAGAATAAATAGTTCAAGGTTAAAGAGTATACAGCAGGATAAAGGGTGCTCTAAAGCTTTTTCTGCCTTTGGTCCTTCCGTACTTTTTTCAGTGGTGTTGGGTTATAATTTTGTGATACTGTAACAATGGGCTATCAGCATGACTTTGCTTATCTTTTTAAATTGTATGGGTGGTGATGTTAGGAATAAAAAATAAGCCCTCTTACTACTGTGTTTATTTTAGTGGAAAACTTATTTTTCCTGTCAATATTTTCAATCAGTATATTTTGATGAAATAAACCCCTATGGATTATCTTAAGGGGTGTTAGACACAGAGCATCAGGATATGTTTATGTTATGTTTTGGATGTTTTCTAATAACTTTTGCTCCACTAAAAGTGCAAATTGATATTGGCTTATGCAAAGATTATGTCGTGTATTTCTTTAAAGTTTAACATTCCTTTAGTTTTAAGATCTGGAGGTGATTTTTGTTAACTGAAATTCTTTCATTTCCTTAAACACTGATTGGGCCATGTGATTCTAAGCAAGCAGAGTTTGTGCTCCATCCATCTCTCTTGTAGCTGGCAACAAAGAACACTCTGGGCTTGGTGTATTGTCATGACAATTATTCTCAGGACATTATACCGCAGTTGTATCTGCCAGCCTGTGCAGTATGGAACATTTTAACTGGCAGCCTTCCAAGAATGAACATTAATTTTAGCATCTCTTCTTCCAGTCCCTAATCAAGATATTCCAGGGGTGATTGCACTAACGCTGTTTGAAGACTACATCTACTGGACAGATGGGAAAACCAAATCGCTCAGCCGTGCCCACAAAACCTCTGGATCAGACAGACTCTCACTGATTAACTCGTGGCACACCATAACAGACATCCAGGTGTATCATTCTTACAGGCAACCTGATGGTAATTATTCTGTCTCTGCTTTCCAAACAGCACACTGATGTATTTAACTCAGTAGCCAGATGCTGAGTAGTGGAAGCTCATTTATGGGCGGTGATTGTTATATTTCTATTTTGTCTCAAATTGTGGAAGTTTTCAAATTAGCATTTTTCAAATTAAATCTGTGATGAATGTTGTAAGCATATCTGATATTAAATTCTAGCAAGGTATCTTGTTCAGTGGTGAGATAGCAATTTGGGTTCTTAAAAGTTGACCCAGGTACTGATTGGAAGTACAGAGCTGTTTAGTTGCATTATAGTACAAGCTACCAGATTTTAAGAGGGGAACAGTGTGTGATAAGAACTTTTAACCTTATTCTTTGAAAAGCAAGATAGTGTTAATAATGCAGAAGAATATACTGTTTAGAAACTTGTTGGACTGAGGGAATGTCAGACGATGTGGGTTCCATGTCTGACCTCCTGATGTCCCTGTATTTGAATTGTAACTGAATACAATTTGGCACTTGACCTAGATAAGCTATTTTTTTCTCTCATTAATAAAAACAAAAAAATTTTAAAAATGGTGCTTTATTTGTCGTCTCATTTGTTCAGTATTGAACCTACACCCATTTAATAATGTAATAATTTTTGCACACAACAGAGAATAGCTTAAAGGCAAAAGGAAAAGTTTCCCTCTATGGGTTTTTGATTTGAGACATTCCATTGTAAAGATAGCACATGTAATACATCTTTCTTCCCCTGTAAAGCAGATACCCTGGGGTGCACTGAAATAATGGGCTCTGATATTATTTTCCTGCTCTGTCCGCAGTGTCTAAACACGTGTGTACACTAAACAACGGTGGGTGCAGTCACTTGTGCCTCCTGGCCCCTGACAAGATGTACTCGTGTGCCTGTCCCACCAACTTCTACCTGGCTGCTGATAACAAGACGTGTCTGTCGAACTGCACGGCCAGTCAGGTGCGTGGGGAGGGGGAGGGCAGGAATTATATTGTACTGTCATTACCCTTGCTTTGAAATAATCAGTGCTGGTGCCCATGAAACGTGGAAGTATCACTCAAAGCAGCTGTATAGGCTGGGTGCACTTAAAGAGTTTTGTCTTCAAGGCTGTTAGTGGAAAACAGATTTGCAAATACCTTTTTTTTCCAGGGAACGCAGAACTTGTTCGCTTTCAAACGTCGATGTTTCTGCCAGTCACTAGAACAAATACAGCTGCTAAGCCATAAAAATTGCCTTGAAAAACACATTTGTATGGAATATAAAAATACAAAGCGTGTATAACAATGATTTGGGAGGATCCCTGCAGGAGTGAACTTGATGTTAATGAAAGATAACAAGCTCAGTCCAGTTAAATAGGTAACCTAGCTACATAGGTAAATTATAGATTTGCATTTAAAACAAACTAGTAGTTAAAATGGGAATGGTTAAATATGTAATTAATTAACAATTGCATCAATTGCATGAAGTGTATTCCCTAGTACTTGAAATAAATATTTATGCCTTTTTTCTTGAAATATAATGTAGATAAGTAAAACAAACTGATTTCTTATAAGAGAACCACTTTGATAAAAGTCTTTGGACTATTCTACCCAGACAATTAATTGGTTGACTGTTATAGTACTTATATGGTCTTTAAAATATTTTTAGTAATCTGCTTTTCTAGTAGTTCACTTTTGTTAGATGTAAGCCAATGACCTCTTACGCTGCTCTATATCATGATGTATGATAATGATTTCCAACATTAAGGAAAGGGTTTTACTTGTATTTTTTAGGGAACGGTGTTCATCTTAATAAATGATGCAGCATTTAATTCAAGTAATATTGTTATTTATGAAACCTCCTTGCTATCTTCCTCTGTTGCCTTATGGTGATGTGATTTTATGATGTTCATGGTATCTTTTCTGTTTATATTGTCTTGTGGTTACTTCCCATTAAGAAATGAGCAGGGGAAAAAAGGTGTAAACCACCTGAAAATAAGGAGTTTCTTACCTATTTTTCCCTTGTATTTAGCTTCTCAAATTCTTTTGGTTAAAAGAAAAGTCACTCTTATCCTTTTTTTTTTTTTTTTTAATATATTTTCTTTAAATGACACTGGAAGCTTAATCCACAGTGAATTTATATGCTAACATTTGATTGAATGGCTCTATTCCTGTCTAAATAATTCATTGGTCGTCTGAATTGAAGGATTGCATCACATCTTGGATCCTTCAGGAGCAATATTTTATCACTTGTGGATTTCACAGGATGGAGAGCAGAGTTAAATAGAAGAAGCAGCTCCAGACAGACAGTTTACACTGTACATTATTTGTCATTTTCTTCCACTTTTGAAATCTTTTTACTGTTTGATAATTTGTCAGTCTGATGGCAGAAGATGTAGAGATCAGTGGCAAAAAATACACTTTTCTCCCTAAGATTTTCAGATGATGATGTCAAATCAGAGCTGGTCTTATGATGTAATTGCTCATGACAATAAACCCACTGTTAACTGTTTCTGATGAAAAGGAGTTGGATGGTCTTGCACATCCACAGACCATCCTGTGACGGCTAATCTGACATGAGAAAAAGTTTAATACAAACCACATCAGACTCTAGAACACCAAAACTCCAGCCATTTGAGACCCATGTGACTCTTCTCCCCGATTTTACAGGATGTCTGGCTCCTCAGTTTGGAAAGGAATGCAAATATTGTCATATAACAGCATCTAAGAGTTAGTCCCCACTTCCTGGAAATAACCTCATAACGTCATTTTAACAGCCTGAAGTCCATTGTGGTGAGCAGAGCAAGGCTGGCACCTTAAAGCAATTAGGCATCAGGAAGACTATGCTAGAAAGCAAAAAAATACTAAGAATGAGCATTGCCTGAGTTTCTGTTTGTCCCCTAAATTTGTTGTCCCACTTCTACTGAAGCTCCTCTGAGCTGTGTAACCTGTGCTGGGCAGTTTACAGTTTAGAAAAGCCGCCTTTCAACCCAGCCTGTTACAGGGCACATCCCTCAAGGCGGTACAAGGATGATATAGCTCCAGCTAGAGGTCCTACTGCATAAATGGCCTTGAAACCCTAATTTTTCTTGGCAGAAAAGATTAAACTGACCCAATGCACTGAAGATAATGTGCCTTTTGAATACAGCTTTATTGAATAATCAGTTATTTTTAAAATTTTAAGAAATTGAAAAAGTACTGCTGAGTCACAGAAACTGAGATGTCTTGCACTTTTAAACCTGTTGGTTTCCTTCCCTTTCAGACAGCAGGTAGGGAAACCAGCATTAGCCACATTTACTAAGATTTTAGGTTTAGACCTAGAAGTTTCACCAAGTAATTTCTACTCTTAGTTTTGTTTGCATTCCTGTTTCAGTCAGAACGAAGGTACAGTGTCACCAGAGTACAGAGTAAAGGCACTGCCAGGGTTTTACAAAGGATTTTTTTTTTTTCCTACAGATATTCTGTCCTTTTGAAAGACTGGAAGGCCTGATATCTGGTTTGCTCGTTTCATTCAAACAATATAAGCAATACCATACACAACACTGCACGTTAAGGCCTTTTTTTTTTGTAACTGTGGGTGTTTGGGTTTATCTGGAAAAATGATACTGTCTGCTTCAGCAGTCTACAGCAACTGAGAATTGAATTGCTTGCTTTGAATAAGATCTTAAAGGGCAAAAGCAAAAAGTGCAGCAGAATGCAATGAGTGGTTTGTCTTGGGGCATTGCAAGGCAGCATGGAAATATCACTAAAACTACAGTTGTATCAGTGGAAACCTCAGTGCAAAACATCTCCAAAAAAAGACTGTTTAAAATACAAGTTCTGTACAATTAACAACCAGAACTCATTAATGGAACAGGGACTTAAGCAGCAAATCTAATTTTCATAAACTGTCATTTCTAAGTAAATGAATAGCTGTTTGTATGAAAGCCTTTTTTCCTCCTCTCCTTCCTCCTATAGTTCCGTTGCAAAACTGACAAGTGTATCCCGTTCTGGTGGAAGTGTGACACTGTGGATGACTGCGGGGATGGCTCCGACGAGCCTCCGGAATGCCGTAAGTGCATCCTGAATTTGGAGCCCAGTTTTATCAGCAGGGTCCAAGTCAAATATAATGCATTATAGATGTTAGGAAGAGGATTATTTTTGAACACTTCTGTTTGCCAGCAGTGTTTTCTGTTCCGTGGTTTCTGTCAAAATTAAAAAGGGTCCAGGCTCTTCTTTGTCAGCCTGTAAAAGATTATCATTAACTCATATATACCCAGAGTCTTTCAAGTTCTTTGGAAAATCATGCATTGTTTTTCATCTTTTAAACCTTTCCTTCATCCCAGTTATAGCAAGTGACAGAATACGCTGAGTTGGAAGGGACTCACAAGAAGTATCGAGTCCAACTTGTAAGTTAATGGCCCATACACCCACAGCCTTGGTGTTATTATCACCATGATCTAACCAACTGAGCTAATCTCAATTATGGTTTTGCTAAAGATTTTTACTTCCTAGCTGTCTTCTGAGGTTGCAGACTTTTTTATATAAATACAAAATTCTGCCAGGTTTGGTTTTGTATGTAATAAAGACGTGGAATTCCAGCCTCATTTGCTTGTGTTTTGTTGCAGTTGTAGAAGTTTAGATACACATTGTTATTATTTACTGCAGTTTTCTGAGCAACAACATTTTCCCGTGTTCCCTTAAGCTTATATGTAAACATGCTCTACTATGTATTCTGCAATCTTCCAGTTACTTAAAAATTAATTTGATTTTTTTAATTGAAATCCCTCACCTCTGTTTTTACAATTTTTTTACAGTTCCCTTCTCCTGCTACAGAGGCCTCTGAAGCAAACTTCAATGTATTAACATTCTACATAAGATTCAATTTTAAGCTACACTTCATTTATATGAAATATTGCTAGATATGACAGTGGCCAGGAGAAGGAACAGCGTTAGGCCTTTCTTGGGAAATAGATTCAGAGTTGGGATAGTGAGTATCTTAAACACAGGCTTGAACTCAAGTGTTTAGATCCTAAATTGCAAGCCTCTGTTGAGTCTACAGGAAGCACCAACCTGCAAGGGGTTTCACTTTGTATCATTAATACCGTAACTACAGTTAGGCAAATTTAAAATGTCAGGCTTTGAAATTAGTTTTGCAATAATATGTGTACATTTGAGTCACTAATATATACTCAGATTGAGATTATATGGGCAAATATGAAAGTTTATAGGTTCTTTTGATTAGTTCATCAAGGAAGAACAGCACTATTTGTGCTTTACCCAACTCTCTGATAGAATTCATAAGCGGTTTTCTTTTATCTCAGCTGAATTCAGATGTCAGCCAGGACGTTTTCAGTGTGGAACTGGACTTTGTGCTCTTCCAGCCTTTATCTGTGATGGAGAGAATGATTGTGGGGACAATTCTGATGAACTGAACTGTGGTAGGTGATTATATACATTTTAGGCTTCAGAAACACGCTAAACTTCTTTAAATGCCATGCTTTCCACTCTGTCAAGAAACTGTTTGGATTTTTTTCCATTTACCATTTAATTTTTTAACCTTTTAATCTCTAACTTTTAATCTTTTTAACTTTTTATTCTTTTAATTTACAGACACACATGTGTGTCTGTCAGGTCAGTTCAAGTGCACAAAAACTCAGAAGTGCATTCCAATAAACCTGAGATGCAATGGACAGGATGACTGTGGTGATGAAGAAGATGAAAGAGACTGTCGTAAGTAGCTGGTTTTAAACAAGGAACTGGAGTAAAATATATAAAACACTGTAAATGTCCTCTATTGAAAATAATTTCAGAACGTGAAAACAAACCTCAGGTTTTTAAAGTCTTTGCAAAGAAGAAGGGGGGTATAAACAATTTCAAGTATTTAATTGGGGTTTTGACTTAGGTTGAAACATCTGTTTTACTCTTAACCACCTCACAAATGACTCATCCTTTTGAGTCTTTCATCTACCGTGCCTTGAAGCAATGCATTTCCATGGAAGAAGATAATTTTCGGCATCTTTTGTTGGAAAAGCTGTAGACCCATAGCTCCTTCTACATCCTTTCTCTTTGATTAAGTTTTTTACCTTTTCTGTTCCCTAGCCCCTGGGAACTTCTTCATTAATTTGCTCATGTAAGTGGATTTGCACTTGCTCAGCTTTTAATACAACTTACTTTTTAAAAGTTCATTTTCACTCCAAATTTTTTGCATATAGGTGGAGCAAATACTTTCAAATTTAAAATGGAATCTATTGAATAGCTTGTGTCTTTGATCATTTGGTAATTAAGATGATGGGGCTTGTCTTGAAATATAGCTGCTTCTTTCACTCAGTTCATTACTCAGACCTACTGCTGATTTAAGCTGCTTATTCTGAATTGGCTTTCTCAAGGTTTACATGGGCTGCATTTCTGCAAAGAACATCTCCTTAACCAAGGGACAGGTTGCTAAGGATACAAAGGCTTTGCTGATGGTCATGTTTAATGTCTGTCTTACAGGCAGCTCCGGAGAGAGGTAGCCTCTGACAGATAATATATTGGTTTGCATTTTAGGTTTCTTTAAAAACTGATTAAGTGACATCAAGTAAACTCCTGTGAAACATTGGAGAGATTGATTTTTATCTTGGAAAGAGCTGCACATGGAATATGGAAGGTTCCCCAAACCTTGAGGAGTAGCTGGCAGAAGTTAAATCAGAGCAGCCGAGTCTGCAGCGCAGCAGTGCTCAGGAACTGTGGGAGGGTCAGGGCCAGGATCAGCAGTGATGGAGTTGGCAACATCCTGAGATTAATAAGAACAGCACAGTCTGCTGTGACACAGAGCAAGCTTTGGAGCTGTTTGAAACTCAGCCATCAACCCACCTGCAAAGACACAGTGGGAAGCAGGGGAGGTTAATCATGCACATTTTTTTATTTTCTTTGTGTCTTACCTCGACTTTATTATCTTCTCTCTTAAGAAATTAAGTGTACTAATCTTTTTTTAATAAAACCTTGCTTGTGGCTTCTGAAAATTCTCCAGGTGGGGAGATTACAAAAAAGGGAGGTTTTAAGTAGGTTTACCACAGAGTTCATAATACTTGGGCTCCTTTCAGAAAACAACAGATGAGATTATTATCAGACTGGGATCCATAAAATACACACCCTTTTTCAGCTCTTCCATTGTTTTGTTTTATTTATCAGTTGACTTTGAACAAGTCACATTTCATACTGAAGACTTCTCATATGTAAAACAGAGGTAATGATGCTGGTTTTCCTTATAAGGCAGTTTGAAATATCCTGCTAAGGTGCACTAGATGAGAATTAGAATTATTTGTTCAAGTATAGTTAGGAACTTATCCAAGTCTATGGAAATGTGACACTGAAGGAAATAATACACCAACTTTTAGCATACCTAAAACTTTTCATCTTGCCAAACCCAAAAAACAAGAATGATTGCATCAGGGAGCAAATTGATTCTCAACAGGACAGGAAAGTTTGTTAAAGAACTTACAGAGTTCCTTAGGTAAAAGTGGAACAAACATTCATGTGGGAAAACATTATCAAGATTTAGATCCTAGTGCTTTCTACCTACGTTCAGTTCAGTTTAAAATGATTTAGAGATCCTTGTACATATTCTTGTTTCTACAAAACAAAAGAGCTTACTCGCAGTCCAGTCTGGGTAGATGTCCTTTACTCATCTTGCTTCTATATTCTCAGTTACAAAAGTCTAAGAAATAGTAAGATCTGACGTATGTGCTTGTGACAGAGTCCATCTACAATCACATGAGTGCACCCAGGATCTTTCCTGTTGTCAAATGTCTGTTCTGAGGTTAATGCAGCTTTAACTTAGAGCATCCTTAAAAAAATCACTTGAAAAGTCAGCTGGATCTTTGCATCTTTATCTTGCTATAGGATTCACTAAAAAAATCATTCTGCTAAAGTGATAAAGTGAAATATTTGTCACACTTTTCTCACCATTTACCCAATTTAACAGAGAGGACAGAATTTCACCAAAATTGTACATAATTTTGATTTCTTTTTCGATCAAGGCATCACGAGCTGCCTTAGCCTTCAAAATTGACTTTCAGAATTGACAACTGGCCTTTTATGAAGTTGGAAAAAAGAAATCTTACCTGTTTTTTTGCTAAAGTAGTCTGATTGTACTAATGTTAAGTGTATTTGTTGTTAAAAGAATATCACAATATACACTTCATTATATTTGTCTTACTTGACTCTTATAGATAATATAACACAAAAAAAAGGCAAAGTTATAAACAGTATGAACCTGAATGCTCTTTTCTTATAGATGACGAATAAATTATGCTAGAGGTATCTAACTTCTGAATTTTAAATCCTTAACATTTTTTCTTTAAAACAAGTATAGTGAATATTTGTGGCTATTTCTAGTTTTGATTTGGAATTCTTTCATTTAAAGCTGAAAACAGTTGTTCTCCAGACCATTTCCAGTGTAAAACAACAAAGCACTGCATTTCCAAACTGTGGGTATGTGATGAAGACCCAGATTGTGCTGATGGATCAGATGAAGCCAACTGTGGTGAGTATGCCAGTGGTTTTGAATATGTTGCTGTAGCTTATCCAGTTTCTGTCAGTTCAGTCTGCATACTTTGTTGATGCTGAAGATCATAAATAGTGAAAATATAATTTGAATATAATTTGAAAACCTTTTTAGTTGAAACCGGCTGTATAGAAGGGTCCAGAGCAGATTCCAACTTGACATGACCAACTTTTGCTTTGCTGTGTGAGCTCCAGGGCTCTTATAGGTGCCCTAATATGCCACTCCACAAACTTTGCATTCCCACAGGACTTCTCCAAGAACCTGAGATACTTATGGAACTTCTGTACTTAAATGTGATAGTTTGAGGAAGCAGATCCTCCACAGAGAAGATCGAGGACAGGATTGCCCCATTACCAAACCAGAGTCCCATATTATGCCAGATTTTACACAACATCCAGAACCACAGTGTTCTAACCCACTGATGGGGATTATTTTAGACCTACTAACAACTAACTATCACTTGGGAAAGAAAGAGATCACACTTTATATTATTAGTAGTAGTAGTTGTTCTCACTCATTGCTTGCATTGCTTGAAAGTACTGAGTCATCTCTTTTTGTTGCAAATGAGAGAAAATAATAAATTTAAATACTCTACCTGGGAAGTGGATTACAGATAACCAGAGGCAGAATGAATGGACCAGTATTGTTAGAAGGTCAGTGGATATGGATGTCAATGCAAGACACACTCTAATCATGAACAGAAAAACTTACAAAATTTTTAAGACAGGTCTATAAAGAAAAATATAGAAGAATTTTCTGAGATGGAACAGAACAAGACAAATATTATGGGTCATACATATCTCTCCCCATTATTCATCCACACATCAGTTTGATGAAACACATCAGTCTGGACAGGTTTACGCCATCTCTGGAACAACAGAGTAACAAAACTGCAGGCTGTAGTCAAGGACAGAGCACTGAGAAACAGCCAGTTTTCCATGGATATCTTTCAAGAAATATGCCTGGAAAATGGAACTCTTCCTCAGCACTGAAAATCCAAGACCATCATTTGAATTGTCAAGATGGGGAAACTAAACCCTATCAAATGGGGAGAAGTTACAATCCAAGAAATCAATTTGGCTTGAAGAAACAGTGAATGCAAAGGAGATGAACCTTTTCCATAGAGACGCTTTATATCCTCTTCTGGAATATTACAGAACCAACTCTGCACTCTTCAGTTTCTGATCCACTTCATAGCTGCTTCTCCTGCGCTGTTCCACATCACCTTCATCTCCAGCAGCTGGTTTTTTCTCCTATTGACAAGTTTCCAAGCTTCCAGACTGTGGATTCATATTCTGACTTACCCATCCAAGACCAACTCGTACAACACAGTTTCAAAATAATTCAGATAATAATATCCTCAAGACAAGAAACTTAGAAACAAGGAATAAAAATAAAACTAACACTGAACAGGAAAATTTGTATTTATAATAGCAATTTCATGGTGAGTCATCATTTTACAATCAAGCAAGCAATGTCCAAATTTCCAAATTACTCAAACAATCGAATAATATAGAGGGGCATTGTGTGCAATCCCAAGTTCAGTAGGTTTTTCCAGTCACAATATATACAACTGGATATGTTGGTTCATATCTAAGACTCATCTTGCCTCTTATCCCGTCTCTGGCAGCGACTGAAAATGATTATCTAGGGAAGAATATGTGAGCAAAGCAGGCCAGTAGTGAAACTTCCCTGGGATACTCTTCCAGGGATACTCTAATAATTTGAGAATCAGAGATATTGTGATACAAATACGTCTCTGCATGCAATAACCCTTCATGGAGTTAATTCTTTTTTTACCTTTGTAAAGCTTCCACAACATGCTGTAGCAAAGTGTTCTACGATTTAATCACACACCTCCCTGAAAAAAACACCTACACTTTTATTTTTAATCTCCCAGCTTCATGTACTGCTCTTAGTTTTTCAGTTTAAAGAGACAGAGGAATTTATTTATATTCACAATTTTTGTGTCACACACAGTTGTGTACACATAGAACAGCTAAACCTTAAGAACAGGGTGGGTTAATCACATTTTTAAGTTTTCCATATTTTTAGTATTTGAAATATGTTTAAATGACCTTATTATGGCAGTAGTTTCAACAGTTTGGTCTTTTGGGTTTTTTTTTTGAGTTAAAGATTGTTATTTCTGTGGACAAAATTTGATAGAATTAAATTTTAAAGCTGCGAGCTGAGTATAAAAAAGATCTCCATATGTTGATGCAATACTAGCTTATTATTGGTTAGAGTTAATTTTTAAAATGCTTACAAGGCACAGCTTGTATTAAGGGTAGGGGTTTAGGGCCATGTGTATTTTGCTTAGTCAACATCTGCTGCTATGTGTTATTGGAGATATTATGTTGAGTAAATTTGCTAGAAGTAGTGTAAATGTATTTAGTCTTCAATGGTTACTTTCCAACTCAGACAGCTGAAATAGAATTAGGAAATATTTGTTTATTACTGAGTGTATGGTGGCTTTTTGGTAGAGTAGGTAGAGTTAATTTATGCTTACTGTCCAGGCAATTAGAGAAAACCATTTGATTGTGCAATCCTTGCTCTCAGCTTTAATATTTTACATCAAATATGAGCCATTTGAGGTAGAATCTGAAGAAATCTGTGTGTGGTCTTGATAAGGGATTATAATTTGCTTTAAAGGTTATGTGTATTTCAGGTCTTTATTAGCACTATGTGTCAACATTAATATGACTGCTTTCTGCTTCCTCACTTTTTTAATATTAATTTAATATTAATTTTATTTTTAGCCTTAGCAGTCAAAGTAGGCTTTTTTCCTGATGATGAAGGATGTGTTCCTTGAGAAATTTGAAAGATGCGTTATATAAACTTCCACTTCCATTGACAAGCTTATAATTTCCTGTATCCAGCATGGGTGACAGACCACCACGCTCTAGAACAGCAAACTGATCCTTGATCCAAAGTGAATTTTCATTTTATATTATATCCCGCTTAGGCACACACACACACACAAATGCACAAACAGGAAAATATGTGGAATTAAAATCCCCAAATGGCAATGTAGTGCAATTAGTGGCAAAACAGTATATTCATTTGTAGGGATTGATATTTGAATCAAAATTATTTTAGGGTCCATATGTTTTCTTTCAGACTTGTTTTGTTTTTCCCATTTAAGCCTTCATCCTGTCTCCTTTATACTCATTTAGAATTATTTTTAAAGTAAAATCCTAGTTCAGTATATACCAAAGATGAACCCCAGCAAAAAGATGAACCCCAACCAACCAGCAGCACACAAATTTCTGAAGAAGGACCTTTGCCTGTTACAGTACATCAGTGAATCTCTTAATAATAATTTGAAGAGAGAAATATGAAAACTGAGTAATCAATACTTAATTCTTTGCCTTTGTACCATTCCTATCTGAACTTTCACATTTTAAGGTCACATTTTATGAAAAATGAGAAAGCAATTTAGAGCTGAAGACAGCAGTAACAAAATGTATGTGGGCCCATGTGTGCTTTGAATTGTTCCACAATTCAAAAAAATTAGTCTTGCACTGTTTCCTCTGAGTGGAGTAAATCTATCATTCCCTAAGATCAGGTAATTGTTACCCAACTTTCCCAAATCTTTCTTTTTTTTATATCCTGTCTCTGCTACCCCAGTATTTTCCTCAGTTCTCATTAATGTGAAGGAAATCTGATTTGTAATACATTGTCAATTGTAAGCTGCTATGAGAGATCAGAGGAAGAATAAAGCTTTCAGATTCGTGAAGAGGAGAGAGCCTTACAAACATGAAAAATGTTCTGTATTAAAAGTATAATTAAATATTCCTTTTTGTTTGGTAGAAATAGAAAAAGAAGAGAAAGATTAACATTCAAATACTAATCATAAGGTTAAGCTACAGTTGAGTAGATTAAAAAAAAATCCAGCCATTGTTCACATGTGTATAGAGGCAATGCTAGAAAGTGGATTTAGCATCTTTGAGAACTAGATGATTCTTTTTGAAGAGTAAGAAAATATATATTGCATGATCGCTTCATTCTAGCAGGTAACTGAAATGAAGGGACATCATCTTTGTATTCTGTGTATTACTGATTAGATCTTGGCATTTCTATTGAATCTGGAAGGATAAATAGAGTATTTACATGTTACCGTGATTATACCTGTCATTAGTATTTAGAACACATTCTGTGGGCAAAAACCTTATTGGGAGATGTAGACTTTACTAGAAGTACTTTAATAAATACAGGATGGATTGTGGGTTTGAAACTTTATCTTCTGCAAAGCTGCAGAGACAAAATGCAAGTCTGTCATATGTTTGGGGGCACTTTTTTGTTTTGAAATGTTAAATATTTTTAGTTGCTTGCCAACACAAGTTTTTGAAATACTGTGATCAAAATACCGCAGACTGTAATCTTGAGAAACATCATGGGAAAAAATATTTTGGGAGAAAACATCTTGCAATCCTCATATTGGCAGAGAACAAGGAGCAAACACAAAAGGCTGTATTGTAATTACCAGATTTTTGACTGTACACAACTGAGCTGCAACACCATTTACCTCCACCTTCTTGATATTCAAATGTAGTTTTGATTTATCACTGTAATTCCAGAATCACACCTAGGACAACAGAATAAAAACAGCATTTTGGACCATGGAATCAAGTCTCATCCTTCTAATTTTTCATCCTTTCCATTTCACAAGCAGAAAAAGCAGGTTGACTTAAGCTGCTGTTTCAGTCCCCTTTAATTCTGTCAGTTTTTGGAACTCACTGAGTTGCCATGAGAGCAGTATGGAGCTGAACTGACATGCTGGGACGCAGCTGAACGGAAATTTAAAAAATTTCTGTTGAAATATCACCGTGACATGTAATTTTAAATATGTCATTGAGGCTTTTACAAAGCAAACTGAGGGGAGGTTTTTTCCCAACAAAAATGTCACTGATAACTTTTTAATTTACTTCATCTCAGTCTTTAGAAGCTGAACGAATTATTCAAGGATTACTCACAGAAAACACAGAGGCAGCTCTTTCCTGCTGGAGGAGTTCAGGATGTTCCTGTATCTCCAAGAGGCTTTGCCTCCAATGTTTCTCTGCATTGAAAATTTACATCACGAAGAAAATTGTGCTCAGTTTAGCAGTGTAGGCTTTGTAATGTTTTATTTTGTGTGAGTGGAATTTCAATCCTGTACATCAGCAGGTGAACATGTAAACCAAAGTGGAAAGCTTTCTGTCAGGTATGATTAGTCTTAAATTATTATATGCAAGATAACTTTTGAGAAATACATATTTTGTACATTTTTCAAATCAATATTCTTGTGGTTTACTGTGGTTTACTGCTTTTGTAAAGCAACCTTACAGAGAAATTCAAGGAAAAGTTAATGGAGTTTTTGAGATTCAGTGCAATAATAACCTCTCTTCGAACTAATATGTCATCCTTTCTGAAGTTTACATTTTTAACTTTAGGTAACAGTTTATACAGTGCATGTTTTAATTTTATCAAATTTAAGAGCATATGTATTTTGGTATAAATAAACAGAAGCTTAAAGAATGTGTCATGAGAAATAAATTATTCCTGAAAGTAACGTTTCAAATGATAACGTGGTTGCTCCTTCTTAAATGTATCCTGCAATATAGTCATGCCTTTAGTAGAAGTCTTTCCCATTTTGACTCCTTGTTTGCAATGCTGTAAATATTAATCACCTTAATTACAGATAAAAAAACTTGTGGACCTCATGAGTTCCAGTGCAAAAACAACAACTGCATTCCAGACCACTGGAGATGTGACAGCCAGAACGACTGTGGAGATAATTCTGATGAAGAAAACTGTAGTAAGTAACTTTTACCTTAGTCCAGATTATGAGAAATAGAGTTAGTTTAGCAGTGTGTAAGGGGAAACTTTTGAATTTTGATAAAATACACGTGTATATTTTCATTCAATACCTTCTGATCTGTTGGAAATCAGTTGACCACAATTGAAAATGTCCCTTGATGAAATTCTCCAATTCTATTCCTTCTTATAAAGAGCTGTAATTCTTCACCACCTGTGCAAAAATACCTATAGCTTTTTAATAATCTCATGACCTATAGCTTTTTAATAATCTCATTAATTCAAAATAAATATTGCAATTACTTTGTCTTTTAGTTGCATATCACATTTCTTAGCTGTAGATAAGAATCACAAAAGCTGCTCAGTGATCAAGTGATAAACTTTGTTGGCGATGAAGTTGGATCGAGCACTACCCGCACATCATATTCCTGAGATGATTCCTTTGTTTTCTGTCATGACAAGTCTGTTTCAGTGTTACTTAAATCACATGAAGAAATAGATGTGGTTATTCAGAGTACCACAGTTAGCCCAGTTCTCTCCTACCTACAAGGCACCTTAAGGCCTAATAAATCTGATTCTCAGTGAATTAATTTAGATGTAGTTCTCAGGAAGAAATGTCAAATCCTTACTGGTTCTAGATCATAATCATTGCCTTCATAAAGTATTTCAGGAGAGAAATTGCACAAATAGTTATTAAATGCCTTCTTTTCAGCTGACAATTTCTGTTCTTTTTGTTCTTTTACTTATAAATCCAAGAGATTGTTATCTTGGTTTGTAGATAATCTTGAACTCATGTTCCTGATGGCATATCATGAATGTGTATTTAGTACCTTCAAGGTAATGATTTAGAAAGCTTAGGAAATTAGGCACTGTGGGGCTGAAAACCTGCCGTCTGCCCCTTTCTCCAGGGGGAAACATGGTGTCCATAGAGTGTCTCATCCTGCTTCAGATGTTACAGTGGATTTGTCTTCCTTGTAATTACTCCCTGCATTTGAAAATTTGAGTTACTGCAAGCAAGAGTGCTGTAGTTTTCATATACAAGTGTTTCATATAAAAAATGAAAATGTCATTTAGCTCAGTAATCACTCAGAGCCTTTTGTTGTTACACCCTGGGGAGGGGGTTGACACACAAAAGCTTTCTCAGCTTTGTGGGAGATTTTACTTAGGAATTTATTATTAGTGTCAGTTTCCTATATTATAAATAGCAAGAAATTATTTTATGTTCTTTTTTTTTTCCTTGTGTGAAAATCAAATAAAGGGTCATAGTTTTGCTGTCATGGTGTTAATCTGCATGACTGAACAATCTTTTGAAAATTAAAACAAACAAACAAACAAAAAAACCCCACAAAACCACACACACACACACACAAAAAAGGCAAAAACTTCTACAAAATATTATTGCTGTTTGCAAAATAAGTGTTGAGGGTCTTATTTGGAATTTGGCATGTGTGTCACCAGTAGTAATGATCTTTGAAGATCAGATCATCGTAGTACAAAGTGATTAAAAGAAGTTCAAGTAATGAGGGAACAGTCATCTATTTGGGTGTTTTTAATATTTATTAAGTTTTCCACCTTTGTCTTCATATCAATATATATTGACTGTTCTCTAAACTTGCTGATAAAGAAATCTGTAATTAACTGTAATGTATGGAATGAGTAAGTTGAGAGTACCCAGATACAGGCAGTGCATCATAATAAATGCTGTTTTTTTAAATTTATATTTGATTGTCAAATGCATACTTAAATTCTAGCTATTGAATCCCATATTCTACTGTTTAAATTAAGAACAGTAGGCTGACACAGTTTTAAAATTCCAAATCTTGGAAGCATTGGGAAAGTACAAAATACAGTTCAGTTGTTTGAAATAAGTGTATAAAATTTTTATAGACTATCAAGTCACTTATAGAATAAAGTGTAATGAAACAAATATATATGAAATTAGAACTTCAAAAGCATTTGACAGAATATATTACATTGCACACTGTGATAAATTGTTCATAGCATACATGAATATCCAAAGGGCTGTCAGGCAATTATATCAGAAAATGAGTTGTTTCTCAGGAATGCAGAAAGAATTCACTGAATTATAGGAACTCTGATCAAGTATTTACATTTCTCTATATAGTTTGTTCACATGCAAGAAATTCTCTATGCTGGTGAAGTTATCAGAGGGGTAACAGAATGCATATTAAAAAATGTCATATATAGGTTTGAAAAGTTATTAGTGATATCATGCAAATCATTGTGCCCGTTATGACTTTGTTGTATAACTGAATTTCTCCCACAGTCTGTTGTTGCTTAACTATATTTGAACCTTCTGAAATAAGTCAGAGTTGTTAGGAAGGATAGGCCCATAACGAGTTTGCAATTAGAAGAGTAGCATACACTGTTAATTCTTCTGAGGTAATAACTGTTTGGGGGGGGAATTGCTTGTGGAGTTTTTAAAAATCAAAAAAATAAACCAAATTGGAGCAAAAACAGTGTTTTGTCTTTCAGGAAGCTTCAAAAGGAAAATTCCACAGTAATGACTATCATTCCTGCTAAGGCAGCACCAGTAATTTTTTATTTAATGTAATTAAAGAAAATATAATATACTGTAAATATTGAAGCAAAGCAAACATGATAACGCTGCAGAAAGATATTAATTCAATCAGTGTAAAAAT
The DNA here is from genome assembly GCA_035584735.1 of Pseudotriccus pelzelni. Classification (NCBI taxonomy): domain Eukaryota; kingdom Metazoa; phylum Chordata; class Aves; order Passeriformes; family Tyrannidae; genus Pseudotriccus; species Pseudotriccus pelzelni. The sequence continues at coordinate 4,855,331 of JAWMRA010000164.1, forward strand.
ATTACTGTTGCTAGAAAATCTTCCTAATGCTGTTTTGTTGCTGCTACAAGTTGTCAAGAAAACAAATTAGTTAATTTTGTCCTGGGATGAGTTTGTATCCGAAATGCAATGAGAAGCAGCAATTATTTAATCTTTAGTGAAAATGTTTGAAATGAGCATATTGAAGTAAAATAAGCTGGAGCATCTCATCATATTGAGTACATTTTGAATGGATGGTGCTGTAAATTCACATTCTTCACATTGCTCAGGGCTCAGCTGACTTGGTACAGGAGACAATGGCTTGTGTGAGTTCTCTAAAAGCAGCTGGGTGTCAGTGCCAGCCAAAGGCACATGTGCTACTCTAGTATGGTAAAGTGATGTGCACCAAAGGGTTTTTTTTTCTCTTGCAGACACCTACCAGTCTCAGGAATAGATTAACAAAGAACAAGTCTTGTCTTTGTTTTAGATAATGCTAATTTATTTTAAAAAGAAGTAAAGAAAATCTGCATTTAACACCACAATAAATATATGAGAAAACTCCCCCTATTACCACTTCAATTATCTTGTGTTTAGAAGCATTCATTCTTCAGGATGCTACATGTTACCTTTTTTAGCAGGTTTTAAATGATGTTTGGTTTTTTTCTCAGTATCACAATAATTCTTCAAAGAATTTTGATAGACCTGAAAGTATTTGCTTTACTATCTTATTATATGTAAATGAAATTTAGTCTAAAAATGTTATGGAAGAAAAATCCACAGGAAAAAAATTCTTAAATTTTCCAAGTTAGTGGTTTTACCTCTGTTATAGTCATTGATTGATTGTTGGGGGTTTCTGTATACTCGGTGGAAATGCTAATAAACACAGGGTTGTTTCTTTTCTTTATTCAGAGCCTCAAACATGCACTTTGAAAGACTTTCTATGTGCAAATGGAGACTGTGTTTCAGCGAGATTCTGGTGTGATGGAGACTATGACTGTGCAGATGGCTCAGATGAGGTAAGCATCTTCCAGGAAACGTGTTTTCTTGGAAAATTAATAGCTTTATATTGCTGGAGAATGGATTCCTGCATGCAAATGTTTTTAAAAGCATCAGTGGGAACTCTACACATGAGTCCATATTGCAAATATCGTTACTAAATTAAAACTAAACCTACTGAAGTAGTTACTTTAAAGAGTGAACATACAAGTAAAATCAAATTTAACAGTAGTCTGCAACTTTTTATCCCAGCAATGATCTGGACCTCTTCCCATCCTGGCAATGCTTTGTGTCCTGGTTGACAAACCATACTTTCTACACACAACAGTGGCTTGGTTTCTGGGGTTTCTTTGTGACAAAAATGTTGATTGTAGCAGAAGGTACGTCCCAGAGATAACAGAGAGGAACTTACAAAATGCTGCAGAATTTCTTGGAAGACCTGGAGCTTTAAAAGTGGAAAAGACACTTCTCCTCCTGGACTGACACAAAGGGGAAAGGGGTGTTTCTGTAAATACATAGTGCTTTTGCTTAATTAGAATTGTTCTAGATGTAGTTGTTTAGTTTTATTTTGCTAGTAATAAATCCTAATATTATTTCTCCCCAATCAGATCTCTTTGTCTGCATAAACATTCTCTCACCTTAGAGCAATTTGTAGGGAGAGTGGTAATAAATTGTCCCTAGACAAACCCATGACATCACTGGATAACACTTCTCTGGTTTTCTGTTCTTTCTTTTCTCTTCTTTCCTTTCTTTCTTGCCAGTACTGGACCTCAGTTGCTTCCCAGCCACTTAGAGGGTGCAAGCCACCTTCCATGAGTCATATCCACAAATATATGGAATTTCACAAGACATTATTGTATTTCGTAGCATGTAGGAACATAGACTGTAACTTCTGTGACCGGCTCTGTATTCATCAATGTTTATTTTAAACTCTTGATCTTGTATATTGGTTGTTTCTTTTGTACCAGAGGTATTGTGAAACAGGCTGTTCAAGGGATCAGTTCCAGTGCTCCAATGGTCAGTGCATATCAGCGAGGTGGAAATGTGATGGTCACGAAGACTGTAAACTTGGGGATGACGAGAAAAACTGTGTGCCAGGTATTGATTTAAATAATGCTGAGAAACAGAATTAAGAAGGGAATAAATCAGAGTAAAAGAAGAAAATAAATCAGCAAATAAAGATTTGCTGGGTGCTAGAAATAGAGAGGAGTGCAAAGAAATCTGAAATACTTTACCTTTTGACTGTGTATCGTGTTTTGAAAATCACACTTATGTACAGCCATGCAATAGGATTCCTTTGGGGGGAATGGTATTTAACTATGTTGAAAAGTGATTCGATAATATATACTCAGCATATAAAATTCTGTTCTGAAAACGCCAGTGAGTCTTAGCATGTTACTGAAGTGCCTATGGGAGATTTTTCCCTTTGTGGTGCTCATTCAAAGGTTACTAGTCCTTACAAAAAATTATTTTCTCTACCAAATTATTATTTTTGTTGTTATTATTTTTTTTCCTTTTTGCTCTCTTGGAAAATATAGCTGTTTATCTTTGCAGGAATTTTCCTAAATTTTTTGTAATCTTCATCTAGATGGGTGCAACAAAATAGAAGTCTCTGACAAAACTCCCCTGGTTTAAAGTGTGACAAGAATATCCATCTATATTTTAAATAAAATTGATTAATATTTGTTAATTTTAACTGCAATAATGTATAGTTTCTAAACCCATGGTTTATTGTAAATTTTTGCTTATTTAGTTATGAGAACTCATATAATTTTAGCTAAAGCCTATTTTAAAAAACTATAGTCATTGCATGAATATGTCTATGTGTATAGTTGCTTTTATTACCAAGTGTAAGGAAAACATGAAAAGAAATTTCTCAGTGATAAAACACAAATATCCTTTCACTATCATTACACAGTTCAGCTTTGCCAAATATTTCACTGTACTTTAAAAAGAAGGTTGGAAAAGCTCTGCTCAGATACAGACACAGGTTTGCACACTGTATTAGCCAGAGGAAAACTTTAAATTATAAACCAAATTATTTATAAATTGTCTTTTTCTTAATTCTAAAATATGTGTTTGTAACCAGCATCTCCAACCTGCTCTTCAAGTCAGTACGTGTGTGCAAGCGGGGGCTGTATTTCGGCGTCTTTGAAGTGCAATGGAGAGTACGACTGTGCTGATGGATCTGATGAGGTACCTGAACAAATTTCTGATGATTTTTTTTCCTTCTGGTGTGACTTTTTTAACGGTTTTAAGTCTCAAGCTAATTGAAAGGGAACATATGGTTTTGTTGCATCCACTGTCAGATAACCCCATGACTGTACATTGCACCGTTTGTTTGCACTGTGGCTATTTTGGAGTAGACAAATTTGTTGTTCCCAAGTCAAAACCTGAGCACGGTTCTGCAAGAGTTTCAACAGAGACTGCTCTGTACTGGCAACATGGACAAATTTGTGACAAATTTGGCTCCCTCTGTCCTCTAGATTCCTCTAACACAACCCTAACAGGCATCTCAACCTCCAGGGGCCATCAGGCCTTGCTCTTCCTACACCTTGCACTGTTGTTATCTATTTAAAAAATCATCACCTTCATAAACAACTTCAAGGGGAAAAAAACCCCACACAACCAACAAACAGGAATAGTTGTTATTTCTCGTAACCATAAATGTACCAGTTTTGTATAATATAATGTGAATATAATAATGTAATATGAAGGATGCCTGAGCCAAATGCTGCACAGTGCCGGTGAAGACAATCCACTCTGGAGGTTCCTAGTCCTGATCAATGGGACTATGAGCCAGTTCACACTAACTGGCCACATGCCCAGGGTTGTTTCTTGCAGGGCAGTTGACTTCAGAGATGTAAATTGTTTCCATTGCTCGTACAAGCCACATAAAGAAGAAACATCAGAGCACGTGAAATGTGTGGATACCATTTCACTTGGCCTTCAGTAATATTTAAATCGCATTGTCAGGGACAACTTCATTGTATTAAATATGTAGGGCAATAAAAAATAACGTTGGGAAATTTTGTTGGGTTTGCCCTAAGTGTGTTGTTCACACCTGTTTTCACACAGATGGATTGTGTAACAGAATGTAAAGAAGACCAGTTTCGATGCAAAAATAAGGCCTACTGTATCCCTGTCAGATGGCTTTGTGATGGGATCCATGACTGTGTGGATGGCAGTGATGAGGAAAACTGTGATCAAGGCAAGAGACGCTTCTCTTTAAAAGGCTTACTTTATCGGACTTTTTATGAACACATACTGCAAGTTAGTGGTACTCTGGCCATTCTGAGTGATCGAAGGAAAGCTCTGTGACCCCTTTCAACAAGGACAGTACAGCAGCTTCAGGAGTGATTTGCAGGAAGAAACAAAACTTAGATTATTTATGACTCACATCATGTTCCTCCTTTGTGTTTCCTTCCCCAGTGATCAAAAGGTTGAGTTGTTACTGGAAGCATATTCATTTTCATCTGGGAAATCAGTAATAAATCAAGTTAATTTACAGTTTTATAGGCAACAATAAATTACAAAGCCATGCACAGTAAATTACAAGGCCATGCAGTATAATGAACAATTGCTAAATAAGTAATCTTAAGACCCTGGGTTTCTATTTATTTCATAGAATCATCGAATGCTTTGAATTGGAAGAGACCTTAAAGTTCATCTTGTTCCAACCCCCTGCCACGGGCAGGGACACCTTCCCCTATCCCAGGTTTCTCCAAGCTCCATCCAACCTGGTCTTTAACACTTCCAGGGATGGGGCAGCCACAGCTTCTCCAGGCAATCTGTGCCAGTGCTTCACATTCCTTTTTGTGTTTGCATTTGTCCAGGGGCTTCTTTTTCATGCACTCAGCCCCCCTGGCATTTTCTCCTGAATTCCACTTTGTTGGAATGCATCACTCCTGAGCTTGGAGGAGGTGATCCTTGAATATCAACCAGCTTTCTTGGGCCCCTCTTTCCTCCAGGGCTTTATCCCACGGCATTCAACCAAGTAGATTCCTGAAGTGGACAAAGTCTTCTCTCCTGAAGTCCAGAGCAGTGAGCTGGATTCACTATTTGTACTCATTTTTACTCAGCATTTTTTCTTCATGTTGTTTTTTCCAGATTTTTCTTCTTTCCTTTTCTTTAAAATGAGTAGTTCTGTCTGTTTGCTTCAAAAGCATAGTGATAATAATAAGTGATATATATAATAAGTGATAATAATCACATAGGAAGCAAAGAGAGTAAGACACCCTTCCCTTATTTTTTTCTAAGTCTATTGAGCAATACTTAACCACTAGGAAAGAGAGACTGGAAAATTCAGAAATTGGGAAGAATATTCCAGCAATGTTTAGATGCAAGAACCCAGATAACAGAGATTAAAAACCCCTTCTAGTCCATTTTAAAGCTGCTTTTAAAATATCTGGACTGTATCTCTTTAAAAGCCAATGAAGTGTAGGTAAATAGTAACACGTTTATTTTCTCTGAAGCCACATTATTCTTTGGATAGCATAATGGAGCTTCTGTGAACTGCAAATTGCTTATAATGCAATAAGAACCCTCTTGCCTAGTTGGTTATTGCTATAATACTTTGTATTTATGTCACAATTATGATTCTGTTGCAGAAATCTATTTTATAAAGGAATTATGACAGCCCGAGCAATCATATGAAACAAATGCCAGTTTATCTCACTGATAACTAATTTTTTTCATCTTTAGAAATACAGCAAATGGAGTTTTATTCTACAACATTCTAAAATAATATCCATAATATTTCTCTGTAGCCCACTGTGCATATTTATAAAAATAACTCTCTTCAATCTTATTATACAACTAGAATGATGGTTATATTGTGATTACACAGAGAATTATTTATATTCATGTCTTTTATCATGAAAAGGACTTCAATTTTATATATTTTCCTTGGATAACAATACAGGATATTTTTGTTAATGTTCATAAGTTATATTTGCAATGGGAGTGAATTATATTTGGTAACATAGTGTGAGAGTTCCTAACATCTTATGCTACAGGTATTTCATGGAAATTAATTTTTTTGAGAGAAAAAAATGAAACCCTTCCGAACCTTTATAGCCAAAGAAAGCCTTCTGTTGGTGTTAATGGGCTGTGAACAGGGCACTGAATGAATAAGTAAAAAGCCACTGGAGCCTGATCTAGCTCTTAGTGTGGGTGTAAGGCGTTGAGCTAAGCCACAGAGAGGGTTTTGGCATTATCATATAAAATTTCATTGTTTCCTCTTCTGCAGGTACACAGCTTTATTTCTTTTACACTCTGCTTCTCTCAGGAATCTGAGAACCAGTTACCATAAAAATGTGTTATATGGGAAATTAATTGCAAGAAATTTTCATAACTTTATTGATTGGTGGTGATAAAATTTAGTCTTAATTGTGAAACAAACTCCTTCTTACTGCTACACATATTAAAACTGAATCCAGCTTGAATGAATTTTTAAAGTTTAGCACTCCACCTTAAAAGATCTGTGTTCCCTTTTGTTAGATGATTCAGAGTTCACTCAATACTGATGTTACATGGGAGAATTTATTCTTGCTGCTTTCTGTTTTCAGTAAATATCCTAATGAGAAAAATTTCAGAAGTTACAAAAAGGGAGATACTGTTAGAGGTCACCTAGTATTGTCTGCTCAGTGCCTACATGGCCAGATCTTTCCTAATTACAGCATTTATAGGTGATGGGGATATTACAAGCCTGGCCAAGCCTTTTGCTCCTCAGAAGAAATAGATGTTAATGGACTGCAGTCACTGTTCTCTCTGTGTGGCCCAGAGTGTGGGAGTATAAAGAGGTGGAGGATCAGACATTCAGATGAAAGAAACCTGGACTGAAGTGGCCTCTCACACATTTGACCCAATTTCTCTCTTCTGGTTTACACCATTCTCTGATGGCACAAATTACTGATGTAGCTTTGCTGAGAGGCAGCATCACCAAAGGGAGTTACAGACAGGTAGTTAAAACATCTGGCTGAATGCAAGGGGAACGTGTCCAGCTGGTAAGTTGTTGGTGTCTCTGATAACTGCCCTTTCTAGTCAGGGCGAACAGGTAATTCCTAGCTAACAGTCCTGAGAAGGAATGGGCAAGGAAGAGATTTTTAAATGAGTATTTCTCTCTGCCTCTCTAACTCATTCATTTGGGATCTGTAAATTTAACTATGCTACATGTGTCATTCTCTGTAAATAGTATGTGATAAGTGGTTGTACTGGTTTTATGGAAAGCTGACATTTTCTTTTGTGTTTCTGTTTTCCTGCTTTTTTTTTTTTTGCTATCTTCTCAGGAGGAAATATATGTAGAGCTGATGAGTTTTTGTGCAATAATTCCCTCTGCAAACTACATTTTTGGGTTTGTGATGGTGAGGATGACTGTGGAGATAACTCTGATGAAGTTGCTGAAATGTGTGGTATGACATTAAATTTTTCAGTACTTTTCATGTAATAAAGCAAGAATGACATGCAAGATACAGAAATATATAGGGACACTTGTCTAAGTTTTGTTTATTTTGCTTTTAGAACACTGAAATGTAGGATATAATTTTCTGTTACTGCTTTCCATGCAATTTTAGATATACTTGAGAAAAATTAATCTTTTTTGTAGGAAATCCACAGAAGGGTAAAAGTTACATCTACAGTGTAATATTGATCATCATTGCACTTGTTTTAATTCTGCTGTGTTTACTGATCCTCAAAAAAAGGTATAAATTACCCTTATCACAAAAAAATTATTTCATTCCCTAAATGAAGAACTTACACTGTCAACACTGTTGAAGTGCTCTCCCATGAGGTACCAGAAGTCAAAATCAAGCACAATTCGTGTGTCAAGCACAGCTGTGTTCCTGTGCCTGCTTATTGCTTTTGATAAGGAGACATTAAAGAAGGTTTGTGAATACCAGCTGGGTAATAGCTGATTCTTTTCTTTAATATGCAGCAAAGTTTCCATGCCCTCCAACAAGGCCGTTCAGATGTAGAAACAACAGGGTTTGTCTGCGACCTGAGCAGATTTGCAATGAGGTCGATGACTGTGGTGATAACTCGGATGAAGATCACTGTGGTAGGTGATATTACCTTTCAAGGCATTCAGATCAGAGAAAACAACTTGAAGGCAAACTTTGTTACAGAGATCTGCTTGTCCTTCAGTAAAGCTTAACTGGAGGTTAGTAGATCAGAATTTGAAACTGAAAGAAATTAAGCTTGAAATAATTTCCAGTCGCTTAATGCTTCGTGGTCGTTCCCATTTGTGTGTGTGTCTAAAACAATCTAAGACTCCTAAATGCTGATTTATTTTTTCCTTATTAATTTGTAATTGTGTAGATAAAATCACATACAAAGCAAGACCGTGTAAAAAGGATGAGTTTGCCTGTAATGATAAGAAATGTATTCCCATGGAGCTACAGTGCGACTGGTTTGATGACTGTGGAGATGGTTCAGACGAGCAAGACTGCAAAATAAGTGAGTTTGGCTGACAAAGATCTGTTTTCGTGATTGTAGCAGAAAAGAGACAATTAACTGAGACATTCATCCATGCAAAACCTACTCAACAAGGCAGAAGTTTGCTTAATGTAAAGTTATTTCTTATAGTTAAAGAAAGGAGGTAATTCTGTGCCACAGAAGAAAGGCAAATTTTATAGCAATTCAAGCTGTAGAAGTTTTTAGAGTAGTTAAAAGTTCTTGATGAAATCTAAGTTGATTGTATTTTGCCTTGTATTTGCAACAAGAAAAACTTCAGTATTAAATTCTCGATGTGAAATGTAGTACCTCAATTACATATTGTCAATTTTCATACATATTTAGATTAAAACTGTAATTTCATTTATTTGTTAAAAATTTATCTGATACTCTTAACAGAAAGACAAACTTTTTATTTCTTGTTGCTTAGATTTCATTTTAAAGAGCTAAACCAAATCTATCAGGGATTATTTGGACACTTTGTTTATTTTTAGGTGTTGCTGAATATACATGTGAAGATAATGTGAATCCTTGTGGAGATGATGCATACTGTAATCAGACAAAAACGTCCCTTTTATGTCAGTGTAAACCTGGATTTCAGAGGAACAGGAGGAATAGACAATGTGAAGGTACAGATATTTTCCATCATCTCTTGCTGTAAAATATTAAAAGTCAACTGCGTAGTCAATTTTCTGTGCAGGAGAAGGAGAGTAAAAGTTGTTCCACAGAGTAAAAGTTGTTTCATAGATATGGGATTAAGAAATATAAAAAAAAAAAAAAAAAAAAAAAAAAAAAAGAAAGGATTTATAGGATGTAGATTCACACTTTTTACTTGGAGAGGTTATCAAAGATTAACATTCATTGTGAATGTCAAAAGGCTCGAGTCAGACAAATAATTCAAGGGGTAAATGGGTGATTTGAGGTGTAATGGATTATTTAACTGAGCATTTGGGATTAGTGTTTAAATTGGCATATGAGAATATTTTAAGGTGCTTAAATTAATGAAGATGCATTAAAAAAAAAGAAATTAAAATAGATAGAAAGCAAAATCCTTTAGAATATGTAGTCTTGATGTCTATGATGCCATACTGGTCACCAAGAAGACAGTTGTTATAATGGCAGAGTTGACTGAAAAGATAAATCTGCCTTCTCAGAGAATAGGTTGTGAATTAATTTTCTTACTGGTGAGCAGTGATTTACAGAAGTTCAGATCACTCCAATGGAGGGAATATCAAAGTGAATATATAATTCATTGTTTGGCTCTTAAGGAAACACTGTTGAGAGGAGCTTTTCCAGTACAGGATAATCACACAGTTTTGACTGTAGCAGAGGTAGGTATGCTGGACATAATTGTAGCAGAGGTTTTTATTGTCAAAGTTGATTTCCAGTTCTAATAATGACTGATATATGAAGGATGGAGAAATAATATTAAAAAACTTTGAGATATGTTGATTGCAGTGGAAATAACATTAGTGATAATTGCAAAGCTTTTCCTTTTACTGGTGCAAGATGTACTAGGGCTTACAAGTTCCTTTTGTTCACCTGCTTTGTTCCATGGTCTTATGAACATGTTGAATAATAGTGGTTTAAACTCCAGGTGTGTAAATTACAATTCTTTTCTCCATAGATATCAATGAGTGTATGGTTTTTGGTGCGTGCTCCCAATACTGCAGTAATATTAAGGGATCATACAGATGTGCATGTGAGAAAAACTATAAGGAGAGGAATAACAGTTGCATAGCGAAAGGTAAGGCCATAAAAATCAAACTACAGAGACAGTATTAATCACTGGGTATGTACCTGGTTGGTAACACTAATGTGTTGCAGATGCTATTTATTTTTAGATAAATATTTCTTGAATAGTTCACAGAAATAACTCTCAAAACCACCCACCCTTTCTTTTCATTTTAGTAAGCAGTAAATTCTTATGACTGCTATGTAAATGGACTTACTTAATTTGAAAGCCCATTTCCAACTCCATCTTTCTCTATTTACAGTGTTATATACACAAATAAATTTACATTTGCAAGCACGTAAGCATGTGAAGCTTTAGAAGCTTGAGAGAAGAATCAACTCCATCACACAGACATATTTTAGAATTTTAGGAAAAAATTAAGTAGTGCTTGGAGTTAATATTTTTTTGCTTTGTGTTGAGAGATTCTACAGAAGTTGTTTAAGTGGAGTTCTTCTAAGTATAATGAGCTAATTATGTACTCCTTATATAAATCAGCTGCCTAGATCGTGGTCCGGTGAAGGAAAAGAAATAAGCCCACAGAGATGTTATTTCTGTTGTTTCATAAGGCAGAGGTATTGCACAAAATGGAGGTAATTGTGAAGTCTGGCTGTTATTTAACTTTTAAATCACAAAACAAGCAATAATACAGCTGACTGAGCAAAGTTCACATAATCTTTATGGGTCTCTATCTGGATAACTCAAAGTATGATCACAGCATCTCACCTGCAATTTAGTGAGATTTTGGTGTGACTTGGAGTCTTTAGTGCAGGATGAGTGTTGAAGTCACAAGGTGTGGTTCCTTCTAAACCCTTGTGCACAACTCTGAGCAGTACCTGCTCTGAACTTCATGGCCAGGGAGCACAATTTGTGTCCACACATCCTAGAGCCATGACAGATTGTATCATGGTAATTCCCGTTCTTCCTGCTTTGCAGCACACCAGTCAGTAATGTAGGTACACCCACAGTAGATGGTGATAGTCAGATTCCTTACATGCATTATCCACATTTTTTGATGCAAATTTGCCATGGGAAGATCATGTTAATGAATCATTAGTAACTCCTCTACAACATGGACTCTCTCAGGGTTTATCATCATTGCCTATTGCTAAAGAAGCTACATTTTTATGACATGGGAACAAGCAAAGTTACTAACAGAGGATAACAGTTTGTTATTATAGGAACACAGACATAATTTTGTGACATAATTCATAAATTCTTAATTTTATAATCTGGGGATCATTATCCTAAATCTGAATTTTTCACAAGCTTAATTTCCATTGTAATAGAGTTAATTTTTCCCTCATTGATACTTGCTTTAATAAAACTCCTTTATTGTTGCATTTATCAAGAGGAAGGGGACAAATGATGTTTGATATTTCATACTCACAAGGAGGAAGTGTGTTGGACAGACACTATTATAATTTGATTCTCTATGGATAAATCTGATATGAACTGGGAAATAAAAAGAATAATACAAATGCATTCTAATGTACCCAGCAGATTTTTAACTTTCTCAAAACTTAATAAATGGATACTAAAGAGCATTTTTTAATGAATAATAAATTTTACAAGATCTGAATCAAGATGGTTAACTGGGCATCCATTAATATCACCCTTTCAGAGGTATCCATAAATGTTTACTATCTGAAATGAAGAGAGGTGAAACAAAACTGCACAGGTTCTGTTGCAGTTGATTTCAAAACTTCACTGCCTTCCCTAAAGATAAATTCATTCCATTTCCAATTAAGCAATTTGAAATAATGTTTATTGATAACTCTGTGTTCCTTTAGTATGTACCTTTAGGACCTCCTAAAGACAGCATGCATATAGAAATATGGGATTCATATGGGCTTAACGCATAATATCCTGTGGTTTTGTATACTGCTTAAAATTCTTCAAATTCCTATGTCACATACTTCTTAAAATATAGTCTTAGGTGTCACAGTGTGAGTTTGGAGAGCTCTGAAGTAATGCATATTGATATCAGAGTTTTAAGAGTTGCCTTTATTGCCCAGACTGTGAGTGTTTTTGCAGTCTTCAACAACTAGAAAATAATTTTAGCATAGGAAATTATATCAGATGAACTCCAAAAAGCTACTTGAGTGAAAACCACTGATTTTGCATTAGTTGACATTTACCTTATTTTTGTTTCATTATAATAATCCCTAGGCTCTGAAGATCAAGTTCTCTATGTTGCTAATGACACTGACATCCTGGGTTTTGCATATCCATTCAACTACAGTGATGCTCATCAGCAAATATCACATATTGAACATAATTCAAGGATAACTGGAATGGATGCATATTTTCGAGGGGATATGATTGTTTGGAGTACTCAGTTTAATCCAGGAGGGATTTTCTACAGAAAACTTCACGACAGAGAGAGAAGGCAAAGTAACAGTGGCTTGATTGTAAGTGATCAAAACCAAAGATGAAATGACACAACTTTATTTTGATTTATTTTTCTGTTTAAATAATATGTACTAATTTAGTAAATTAAAATGTCTATCTGAGAATGATTTTATTTCAGTTGTATGTATGGCTACTAATGCCTTTCCATGCAAGACTGACAGACTTGGTACAGTCTCTAAGAGAACAGAACTGTAGTATTTAAAAAGCTTTTCCACAGAGAAATAACCAGTATAGTAGGAGCTTAGAAATCTTTTATTTTAACAGAGAAAAGAGAAAATATAACAAAGGCATTTAAGAAGAAAGGCATGGATCTCAAATTCTTGGAAGACAGAAAATGTAGATAGGCCAAAGACAACCTCTATTTCTGTAGTAACCATGTAAACAATAACAGCAAAGCTGTGACATACATTTAAAAATTAGAAGTGAGTATTTATTCCTTTACATGTTGAACTGCATAGTATCTTCTTTGGAATAACCATAAAGGTAAGTATGCATTTTACAGCAGAAATGTGTATTTTTCTAAGCTAGGGTGCTTTCAAGTGGTCTTTACTTGAAGATAAAATAAATGCAGATTGATACTCGTTTTGCCAAATATATTTCTGCAATGTATGATAGTGCTGAACTGAAGATAACAATGTTGTCTTTGCTTTGGTGTTTCTATAATGCTGTAAATTTAGATTTTGGGGTGTTTTACTCTTAATTTGATAGAGTAGAGTAGAGTTTTCCTGGCCAGTAATAAATCCAGTTATAAATAACACCTGTCTGGCACGTTTCCTTAAGTTTAGGAGAGGTAACAACGATGACCTTCTGTTACATGAACACTTTTATATACCCAGCAGAATAAACAGTAGTAGCAACAGCAGGCTAATCTTTCATCTATAATTCATACACATCTGAAACCACTTCTAAGTACATTCCATCCAAGGATATTTCCTTTCCAAATGAATTACATTCCTGACCTTTGATACCAGCAGGGCAAAAAGCCGGAGCACGTAAACACCATAGACACTGAAGATACTTTGTGGCTGTGATAACACCTATATGAGAAGAGTGGTTTAAAACCAACATTTCCACCTGCCCACCACAGGAGTCTGTATTTTGTTGATAGAAAGTGTATGTAAAGTAGATCTGAAGTGGAAAATAATTCCTAGCACTTACAGTAGGTTAGCTATGTCATTTGAGTTTTGCAGAAGGATACTCATAGGGAAGATGTGGAATAATTCTACTGTGGTGTTTTTCTTCTTTAAATGTGGCAGAAATCCCGACAGACAGATCTCTGTATTGAGTTCATGATTAGAAAGTAATGAACTTGTGAAGTCTTGTGAAAGGAGTGTTGAGGGGGTGTTGGGTTTTTTTTTTTTTGGTTTTGTTTGGTTTTTTGATAATATGCAGGTGCATTCCACAATTTTAAGAGTAGTCTGCTGACCCACCACCTTTCTAATGGACCTACATTTTCTTAATGGTCCATAAAATTCAACACAAGCTTCCTTGATGCTTCTTTGTAGTCCAGGGTTTGAAATTTTCACAGCTGATTTGTCACTGTCTCCCTGTTTAAACTAATAAAAATAAAGGATTCTTAGAATTACCATTTTTCTAAGGTATTGAAATAGTTTTTTCCTTTTTGTATCTCTGTTTCACCATCATGTGAGAATACCTTTTAGTCAGTCACTTCCTTTGCAATTCAAAATTATTGAAAAAATTATATCTTTCTTTAGCCACCATCTTCTCCTGTCTCCTCAGTGCAGGTAGGTTCTCATGATGAAGTTGATCCGAACTATACAAAGCCATTTACAAATCTGTTTGTGGAAAATGCACAGACTGTATTCGAATATATCTTGGAAACTTCTCATTTATATTTGTGAAACATTTGCTTCTCATTGTACAAAACTTTTCAGTTATTTTCCCAGCATTATCTCATTAATACTCAAATACTTCTGCCTTATATACAACTGATCAGTAGGTTAATTGGTTCTATAGTGTTGCTTTAATATTGTGACTGAAATTTGGGTTTAAAAAGCTTGAGAATTTCTTAATTTTAACCCAAGTTCTTTAATGGATAAGTTTTCAAAGGTTACATTATAACTTTTATATCTAGACTTTGATATGTAAATCAGGACAGTAAACTTGAACAAAGTCACCTGCATTTTCAGGTAATTACATTAATGCAAAAATCCATCTCAGCTGAAATTGCTCCATGGAATTAGCATATCAAGAGCCTTCCTCAGAGAATAGCTTTAAGTAGCTCTCCTGTTTTCCTGTGAAAAGGGGTTTAAACTTGGTACAAATTGAAGCATTAAAGGAAATGGTAAATATCAACTCTTCAGAGTTTATTGACAGATGGAGAAGAGGATTTAATTCCAATGGAATTCAGTCAGTCTAAGTGAATTGGTGATAACTGGTGCAGCTGTTTACTGGCATAATCCTTGGAGAGAGATGTACAAGTTATGTGAGGTGAACACTCAACAGGGAGTGACCTCACACCTAAACTCAAGTGGTGTTTTTTATGGAAGAGGACAAAAAGCTGAACATTCAAATAATTGCACCATATAATAGGGAGGGAAACAGGTTTTGTAGTGTGTTCAGTCAGTATATTAGCAGCTTGTTGCAGCCCCAGAGTTCTGGGAACTTAACAAGGACTCTTAACCACTCTTGAGGTTAATCCACACTTATTCTCCCAACAGCTGCCCAGGGCCCAGTGGAATGCAGGGCATCCCTGGGAATGCAAACCATTCGTAGGCTTTTCTCTAAACTGCAGTAATTCATGGTTTTACCTTAGAGCTATAGCTCTGTGTCGATGATGGTTGTGTACTTAGGAAACCTCTTCTATCTGGAAGCAGCTGGTTGGGATTTTTAAATAATCCTACTCCTGTAATACAAATTGTGGTTTGGTGAACCACTGGGGGGCTCATCTGGTGAGGAAAATTTCATGTTTTGGTGAGAAAAACTCTAAAAGTTTTCTAGTATTATTGTTTTTCTTTTTTTTTTTTTATTTATTGTTCATCTATTTATTTTAAGCAAAACTAAAACATTTATATATGTTATTCCATAGCAATTCTATACCAAGAAGATCCTTAACGCAAATAAGATAAAATATTGCTTCACATATGCTTGTGTTGCAAATTAGATTAATCAGTTTGCCTTCCTGTTAAGCATTGCAAAGTGATGGATTCCTGCTGCATGTGTAACATATTTTTTCCAGTCAAACTCAACTTTAGGGGCTGAAAATTTTTTGTAATCTACCATTATATAAAACTGGTTTCCAGACCCAAGCTATTACAGCAACTTCTGTTTTTCTTTGTTTGTTTGTTTGTTTGGGGGGGGTTGTTGTTGTTGTTGGGTTTGGGGTGATTTTTTGTTATGAATTCTTTGCCTCCAAAGCAGATTTTACAATAGACAGCAGTTCTGATCAAAATTCATTAAGATGACATAGTCTGTAGTTCTGCAGACAGCATGTGCAAACTATAAAAGGTGATTAGGCTTCAAACCCCAATTTCTCTAATAAGTTGGAGTACATTATATTTAGCATCAAAGTGGGCAAAAATCACAGTGGAAGATATTAATGTGATTTTCTGCCTGTATTTTCATCCTTGTTCTGTATGCAAAATCATTCTTTAAAAACTAGCGTAATCCAAATTAGATAATAGGTAAGAGCTCTTTTACAGTAAGTAATTTTCCTAGACAGTATGAGAAGATGCACAAGACCTCAGGAATGTGATGTGGAGAGGCTGAAATTTAATGAACACAACTGAGAATTACACAGCCATAGCAACAGCCAGTAGTTTTTATTCTCTTTTTTTAAATCTCTCACATCAGATGCCCCCTTTTCATTTCTTCTGGTTGTCTCTTTGCTCGATTGATTGACCCCAGCATTACTGGGATTTCACTTCTCCTGTGTATCTGAGACGATGAAAAAGGGTCAGTGTTACTAAGCAACCCCATCCTTGTTCCAGAATCTTTTTAGGATGTCCCCTTGTCTCCTCTGCTTCTACTACCAGCAATTTGGGAACTATTTCTTACTCTGCCTGGTAACTCTCACCACCTGTTTTACCAGGTTGCAAAAAGAGCCTGTCTTACTGTAAACTGTGGGTCTTGAACAGTGCAGAAAAAGGCAAGGGACTGTGCTGACCATGATAGCTGCTCTCCTTTTAAAGGGATTTTTGGTTCCAGCCTCGTAAACCAGTGCCATTAACCCTTGCAGTGGCTGAAGTAGTAACTAGATGAGTAACTCCAGGTACGAGAGGCTTCTTGACACAGGAGCCTGAATATTTCACAGAATCAAAAGGAGTTTGGATTAGAAATACAATTATAAGATACCCTTATCTGAAAATACATTTCTGGGTATCTTGTCCTTTATATGAATGTTGCCTGGATTGTAACAAAGAAAAGAAAAAAAAAAGGTTGTTGCATGCAAATGCTACATTTCTTGAAAGAAAATTTTGTAGTATTTCTGGAGGCATCTGCTGCCAGTATCATGGTTTCATAGCAAAGAATTATGATACAGTATTTTTTTTAACTTTAAAATACAACAGTGACCCTGGTTTTAAAGAGATACTGTTTTGTACGTGCAGTGATTGATTTTACTGATTTAATATTCACCTAAACAGAAAATCAAGGCTCTATATATCTATGGAACATGCATTCTGTGACATTTTTGCAGAATTAAAGGTTTATGAACAATGAACTATCTAAATTCACCCTTGCAGTCCTATTATTTCACCTAGAGAATGACATGACCTTTATTTTATGATGAAAATAGTCTACAAATGTGGTATTAGAGAACTCTGACACATATGGAAAACAACTTATTTTAGGATTTTCTTTCCTGGTTTTCAGTTATGTGGCTTAGAAGCCTTCTATTGCTCCATTTGTCAAGGAATAGATGGTTTTTGTTCATAATTTAATTTGATGTTAAATAGGTAAACAGGCAAACAATTGTATATGTATTTAGCTCATGCTGGTCTTGAATTTTTTATGATATGCTGCATCCATGTTAGAAAGAGTTGGGTAATTCTGCTTTACAGGTTTAACTCCTTTCTGCAGGAGTTCCAGTAACTTGTTCATATATATGTCCTATTTACAATATGAACTTCTATCCTAAGGACCCTTTTTTTTTGATCTAGGTCTCAGTGATAACTGTGAAATCGTGACAGAGATACTATAGTTTAGAAATTTAGTGTTATAATCAGTCAATATTCATGTGAAGCTGAATATTGTTGAACGCAGAGGGAATTCTAAACGCAGTGATTTTCTTTACCCTTGGCACACTGCTGAGCAGCCACACCTTAGGATGGGCTTCCACAGAGTTTTTCACTGAGGGTTTTGGTATGAGAATCATACCATAGCTCTGCAAAGAGTATAACAGCTGTATAATCTTAGTGCTTCCTTTTCCTTTCATTTTGGATTGCAGTCTGTAACATTTCTATGCTTCAGTATCAATAGTTGATACCAAAGTGCCTTTTCCTTAATGTAGGTAGTCTTGAAAAAACAATTTTGAACCACTGACTTGTTTTTTCTGCATTGACTTGGAACTGTCAGCAGATCCTTTAGAGCTGATCTCCTGCAGTTGGAGTTTAGGTCTTTCCTTTTCTGTGTTTCTAAATATTCCACTATATTAAAGGTAAAGTTACTTAACAGTAAAAAGTTACATGAATCTGTGCAGCTGCTGTGAAAGATTATTTCCATAATTATGACAGTAACATCTGTTCCTTTTAGTGTCCGGAATTCAAAAGGCCCAGGGGCATTGCCGTTGACTGGGTGACTGGAAACATTTACTGGACTGACCACTCCCGAATGCATTGGTTCAGCTACTACACCACTCACTGGACCAGCCTGAGATACTCCATCAATGTGGGCCAACTGAACGGGCCCAACTGCACCAGGCTCCTCACAAGCATGGCAGGAGAACCATATGCAATTGCTGTAAATCCTAAAAGGGGGTATGTGCGTGGCAACATTACTCTGTTTTGGTGATTCAGACAAAAATTGCGAAATTGAGTAAGAGAAAGTTATGATGCTTCAAATGTCTAATCTTTTCCAAGTCATTTACTTCATTTTCCTGCTCAGTTTACCTGTCTATAAGCCAGGATCAGTTACCTCCCATCTGTTAGGAAGGTTGAAATAGTTTAGTATGGCTCATAATAATTTAAAATTTAGTGAAGTGTTCTGAGGTTCTGTGTTGGCACTCAGCTTAATTTTTGTTTCACACTTTTAGGATGATGTACTGGACAGTTATCGGGGATCGTTCTCACATAGAGGAATCATCTATGGATGGTACTCTGAGAAGGATATTGGTTCAAAAGAACTTACAAAGACCTACAGGTATATGGATTATCATTTCTCCTAAATACACTTGGTAACTCACAGATTTCAGTTTCTCAGTTTAAAAAAACAACAAACAAGCCAACAAAAATCCACCAAAACCCAAAACAAACAATCCACCACCACCACCACCCCCACACAAATAAAACAACAAAAAAAACCACACCAAAACTTTTTAAAATATGTGTTCTGGTTATTCATACACAGTTACTATTCAGACTCAGTTCTGTTTTCAAATGATGCATCTCAAAAAGACTTTAACTTTTGTAACAAAGGTTAGCATGGCTTAACAAATCAGTACAGAGTACTATATATAACCAGTTAAAATGTTATTTCTTCAGTAGCATTGAACTGAAGCAAAAGCAATTAAGGGAACACCACTCAGTGGTGAAACACGTTTCTTTAAGAATGCATTTGCCATCTCACAGCCTGTTTTTGTTACTTTCCCGAATACACTGCAAAATAGTACAAAACAAGGTCTAGGTGCTCAAAGAAGAAACAGCTTAATTATTTCAGTGTTTTATAGAACTATTGTGAAGTTTGACAGTACTTGTTGAGATCCTGTGACTTGCATTAAAGACTCTGTTGGCAGCATAAAAGTAATTTTTACAACAAAGGAAATCATAAATCTGGAATGAAATGTGTCTCTTAAATAGCACAGTCCTGTCTTGAAACTACAGAAGATTTTTTTCATAACCCATTTTCTTATGCAATATTTGTTGTTTCTCCAGGCTTACAGTGATAATTAGTTGTTATTGCATTGCAAATTAGGGGTTGTCCAACCTTGGTAACCATTTCTGTTGAAACGAGGCTTCTTTCAAGGGGAGCCATCTGAATATCTAAGCACACATCAGCAGCTGCCACTGTCACAGCAACAAATAATAATATTTTAACCTCTTGTTAAGTCCTGTGCTAAGGTGGGTTTATGATATTATTTATGCAAATTACGCACAACCCTTAAAGGAAACACTCTATTGACATGATTAGATTAAAATATAGCCACTTAAAAATATTCCATGTGCGATAAGGAAAGCTTTGTGGAGAAGGAAGCACAGTGGTGATGATAATAACATACATAGTCTAAAATAAATTCAGTAAGAAGCTCCTGATTATTCAGACTGAAGTACAGCAGAATTTTATATTTATCGAAGTTGTTATGTATTCTTTGCTGAACTTTTATAAGACATTGTGAACATATCAGATACACAATCAGTTAGATTTAGATCTAATTGCTGTAGTTGTGGTTTCTTCTCTTGTTATCACGGTTATGTCCTACAGAACAAGTCACCACTTCTTTGGTCAAAAGGGCATTTAACCTCTTTTTTTGGGCCATCCCTTTTTTTATTAGTGAACTGGTTAAATTTTGTAGGTAGCAACAGTATCAAAATTACCTGAAAATGCAAGCAATGACTTATTCCCTGACCAGAAGCAGAACTACAAGAACTTCTGTTCTTAAATTTTCCATGGTATATTCCATATAGAAAAGTTTCCTGCAAACATTTAACCAGATCTGTCCCCTTACAAAGTTGAATAAAATGAAAATTAAGAAAATCATAAGAGTTACAAAAATATGAGCAGTCTTTGCAAAGAATGAATTTCACAAATGGCTTGCCAGGGTATTGCATTTTCCTGTACTTACTGCCTGAAAACATTTCTGTGACATCCTTCTGTGCTTTTTTCTTCCTTTACTTAATTTCATGGTAGAAAGTAGAAGTTTATGGAGTCTTTTACTTTTTTTTTGTCAGATATTTGGCACAGATCCATGGCTTTGTAGAGGGAATGCAAAGAAAGAATCCAAACCTTTAATGTTTTCTCCCAAATAAGACGTTACTACTCGTAAATTTACTGCTCAGAAATTTTTTACTACATGTGTCTTTCCTATTTCATGTAAAAGGAAGGGAGAACTTGAGCATTTGGGCTTAACTTCATAGGATTTTCACAGAAATGACTTACACAGGAGTTCTATATGTATAAAACAAAAATAAACAAATTTTTTTGTAGTGTCTTATCTCTGATATCTGTGAAAGATGCATTGCGAATGTTATTTATTTATTATTATAGTATTTAAATATTCTTATTAAAGTGCAAAGAATAATTTAAAGCTGGAGAGTGGGTACTACTCCTAAAACATCCCCCCTTATGGGTACCATGTATCACAAAGAACTGACACATTGTGATTGCCTTTTACCAGAAATTATTCTCTTTAGCTGTATCCCTGAACACCAGTGTTCCTTTTAAAGGGGCTTTTTTTTTTTTAAATGAAGTTTCAAATGTAAACATATTTCACTACTTTATGAGTCACTTTCTCCACTTCCTCTCATCTGTCTCTATCTGATTAATTTATGACCTTAAAAAGGAGTATTTTTGCTGTTATGTATAATTTCTTTTGATGTATTTTTTCTGACTTACCTACATACATAAATAGGAAGAAAAATACTTTTTTTCCCTATTCTTATTAAAAATACACTACAACTTCAAAAGCTCAGAATGAACTTATTTTATGGTTCAAATATTTTTTCAGGCTGAAGGTTTTGGCATGACTTGAAACGGCATATTAATCATTTAATCATCCCCTATGAAACATGGGCTACTTGATTTAACTATTCAGTTATTGCCTAGAGGCTGGGTAGTCACAATGTTATCTACCTTTTATTCTCATTTGTGCTTTCTTTTCATATATAACAGAATATATACACATCTGTCAATATTGCTCTGTAAGTCCTGCAGCACTAATGTAGTTAAAATAATCTGATTTTTAATTCTATAATAATTACTGTGTGTGAAGTATTAGTGATAAGAGCAAGAACACAATTATATACCTGTGGAAACTGGATAAGTTAGGAAAATTCTGTGAATTTTGAATGCCTTGTTTTTAAACATGCAATGACACCAGTGCTGCTACTTAGAAATCTATTGGAACAATGGATTTCTGTTGGTAAAGCAAGTTAGAGGATTAAATTCCATGTTTAATTCCCACCTGGTATATATCCCTACCTGCTGAGGATAAAGGTTTAGGAAAGGTACTGACCTCAGCACAGTAAGTTAAAGAAAGTAAGGTTTAAGTAGAAAGTGTTACATTTTACTCTCTTTCATTTCCAGTAGAGTTTTTTTTCATTGTCTCCATATTTTGTGTACACAAAGATATGAATGATATAAAAATGTACAGTTACATAAAAATAACATTTTTTTTCCCAGGTTTCATATACCTGTTTGAACTTTATCTTCTTTGTAGGCCTCGTAGTTGATCAGTTCAGTCAGCGCCTGTTCTGGGCTGATTTTGAATTATCTGTTATTGGCAGTGTCCTTTTCGATGGCTCTGATTCAGTTGTGTCTGTGAGCACTAAACAAGGTATGGAGAGCTTTTCTGTAACCTGGTTCCTATTTTATTTTATTTGGCTGAAATTTCACTCTTCAGAGAAAGGGTGTAAACAAAAAGCAGTTATTATTAAGTAATATTTATTGGTTTTATTAAACAATACTTCAGGTATTATCAAAAAAAGTAGATGTTTAAAATAAGATAATTTTATCTTTAAGGTAGTCTAATAAAATTACTTTCGGGGAACAATGGTTCAATGATATATGCTAATCTCCAAGTTGTTTATCTAATCATTAGCTTAGGTATTATCAAATAACATTGTGGTTGATATTTAGCTTGGTCTCACTTGGACTTAGGTAGCAACAGGAGAGCCTTGACTAAGAAATTAGAGCTGTCTGCCCTGGACAGGAGCTGTAGAGTTTGTAGAACAGTTGATCTGAATCAGTTCTGGGAGAAATAATGGGCTTGGCTTTTGGGTCAGCAAGTAATCACAGAATTCTCCCAACTGAATGTGAATGAGGGAAGTTCCCTTGATAAGAAAAGAGATTCTGGTTAAGCAAACTCTGTTTTTATAGAACTGCATCTTGGGTTTTTTAACAATATGTTAAATAACAATTTATGAGTAGAAAAGAGAGAGAACACATTTTAAAAAAAAATATTTGATAGCAGGCTTTTGGGGAGAATTGCTTAGTGGGCAGCTGGTGCTGGGGTTTCATCAGGGTGATGTTACACCTAGTGCCCTTGAAATTTTTAACTAGTTGTCCAGAATTCACCAGGGTATTCTGGAATATACTAGGAGAATACTCCCACAATCCAGGTTAAGCAGGACCAGATTAAAATCACCCTATTTCGGTCTTAAAGCATATTCTTCCACACCTTGAAGGTAGTCATCCGAATAAAGATCCCTTTGAGTGTAGGAACCTGACAACAACCTCCTCTAAAATCGAACAAAAGGAAATTTGAAGGAGTTTAGAAATTGCTTTGCAATGAGACTAAAAGCTTCAACCTATTTAATTAAATAAACATAAAATAATGAATTAGAATTCAGAAATATTTTTACTGAAATAAAATACTGGGTACAAAGTATTGATAGCATGAAAGAACAGCAGGAAGAAATAGAGGCTGATAGTTGAAATTAAATAAATACAACTGAATTACAGAACCGGTTTTAGTGTAAATGGAGATAATAGCAGGGATAACGTATCACAAGGAATGATAGATTCTGTTCCTTTATGGCTGCAGGAAGGGATGGATCTCTGGCAAAGAAGTTTTAGTCAGAAGCCATTGCCTTGTTACATGGGTAAATGTGTGAAATTCCACAGCTAGCTGTGCATGGGAAATCAAACTATGTGGTCTAATAAGCCCTCACAGCTCTTAAAAATGAGGAATTAGTAGAGTTAACAATTTATTTTGCATTAATTTACTATAATTATGAATTAAAATACGTGTAATACAAAAACTAGCATTTCAAATATATGAAGAAGGAGCTGACGTAGTTTCTTTGATTTAAAGCAAAATTATCTGTTTCTTCCTTGTCACATACTTGAGGATGTTCTAATTAACAAGTTGCTACTGTAGAGTTTCCCTGCTTTTCAATAATCATCCAGTTTCTGAGGCTGAATTATGCGGAAAACTAATAGAAAGCTTGAGATTTTAGTTGCTTGCAGTGTGGAGGGATCCCTTTTAAGCAGATTGGCTTTTTCTAGACAGCCTTTGTGGGTACAAAACCAGCTGTCTGAATAATAGTAATGTCTTTAGGTGGTAATTGTAGAAATGCAATTGAAGTTATTATGAAGAA
Organism: Pseudotriccus pelzelni; assembly: GCA_035584735.1. Classification (NCBI taxonomy): domain Eukaryota; kingdom Metazoa; phylum Chordata; class Aves; order Passeriformes; family Tyrannidae; genus Pseudotriccus; species Pseudotriccus pelzelni. The sequence goes on from JAWMRA010000164.1 coordinate 4,879,319, forward strand.
AAAGTTATTTATTATTTGAATGTGAATTTTAATTTATTATCCATTTTTATTCAAGGTTTGCTGCATCCACATAGAATCGACATTTTTGAGGATTACATATACGGAGCAGGTCCTAAAAATGGTGCATTTAGAGTACACAAATTTGGCAGGAGCCTTGTAGAATATCTAAGTGTGGATGTTGATAAAGCAAAAAGTGCCTTGATTTTTCACCGCTACAAACAGATGGACTGTGAGTAAGCATAATTACTGTAAACTCAACATTAAGCACATTCACCTGGGGGGGGGAGAGGGTGGGAGGGAAGTAACCAAGTTGTATAAATATAAAACAGGAGCCGATTGCACAAACTGAAAATAGATTTAGCTATAAATATCTTTATATAAGTTTGATTTAGATTGTTTGATGCATTTTCACTCATTTGAAAGACATTGGGCAAACGCGTACACAAATGCCTTTTGTACCTGCAATGTAAATGAGATATGAAAGGATTAGAGGAGAGCTGAATAAAAATACCTCTACCTAAAAGCAGATGAAGTTTTTTGCTCCATATTACCAATACATTTTTTGTTACATTTTTGTTGGAGTAAATTCTGTCCTTCAGTGAGTCTTGCACTGCTATTTGAGTGAGTGTGTTAATGGACTTTAGGCTGTCGACATCCTGGAAACTGGAAGCGCATCAGAATTTTTATACCTGATTATATATCTTGTTCCGGCTTTAGAACAAAGTTGTAAATTCTAAAATAAATAAATAAAATAAATATTTTTATTATTTTATCATTTTAAACAGTGCCTAATCCCTGCTTACACCTGACATGCGAATTCATCTGTTTACTCAACCCTTCTGGTGCAACATGTGCTTGTCCAGAAGGAAAATCGTTGATGAATGGAACATGCATTGATCAAAGCCTCTTAGGTAGGTATTGAAAGCTGCATGAGAACTGGAAAATAAACACCTGGTCACTTTTTGTCATTGCAAAGAGCTGAGTTGTCTGAGAGTCCAGTTGTGTAATATTGTCCAATATGTGTTATACTGAGCTGAAATGGAAAGAAAATATGGAGAAGCAAAATCCTGGATGCAAAAAACCATCCCTGCTAATATTCACCAAAACAAAAAATTGAGCTTTCAACTGAAGTGATAAAAGATGATATTTAAAAGTCAATGTATATACATATTGACCAAAAGAAGTTTGAAAGGCCCTGAAGTGTTTTGGACCCCAAATTAAACATTAGCCATTTAGGAGCAAACAAATAACCTTAAAGAACATCAAGAAACACCTCTGCTTACACTGCAGCAACATTCAAAGGGCAGTGAGAGCAACATAGCAAGTAATAATGGCTTTGAAGTAACAGGCAAAGAAAAAACAACTGAAATATTTTTATCTAAAATTATATCTTTTGGTAACAACTATAATAAATATCAAGATACAGAAAACCAGACTTCATAGGAAAAGAGCTTCTAAGTTCTTGCTGTATTTTAGGATGAGGAAAATATTCTTTTTCACAGAAGAGTATTAAGTACTTTGAAACTATTTTCACCCTGATTTAGACTGAACGTAAGGTGGTCAGATGGCTGGAATGAATTCTTAGCCAGCTTGAATTTTAAAATGTTGTAGAAGTCACAGAATAGTATTTCTTATGTGTATCACACATATTAGGATGTTTTTCTGATGTTCAATTTCAGGCTCAGAAGTGTAAGTGGTAGATATTTTGGCGAGAGAGTCTCAGTACTTAAAGTGCTTAAGTTAGCATTTAAATTAATTTACCTGAAATGTCATAATGGTGTGGAGAAAATCTCACCAATCTATACTGCCTACTCTTCAAACATGGAATCAGCAGAACTGGGTTTTAGCGGTTTAAGATGACCACATGTGTTAGTAAAGCTCCCAACTCTGAACACCCTCCCTGCCTCTCCAAGTGTCTTGTCAAAATTTTATGCTGATAAAGCACCACCAAAAAAATTATTTCAAATTACCCATAGTTACTACTTAGGTGTTGAAGAACGGACAAATAAAAGAGTATTGTTTTTCACTGCTGAATTGCAGTAATTTGAGCCCATAATTTCAGCAGTGCTACAGTTTTACTAATGGGGCAGAAGATTAAGACATGGTAATGTTTTTAGGAAGGTGTGTTTTTATTTGAGAAAGAAGTGAAGAGGCTTTTAAATTACTTCACTGCTGGTTATAAATTTTTATGGATAGGCAGAAAATGCCTAGAGAAGCATTTTTAATATATTGATAATTTTCAGTACCTTCCCACAGCTGCAATACCTGTTATGACTTTTTAAAGGGCTGCTGAATAAGTGTTTCTTAGGGTTTTTTGTTTACAATTGTATTTCAGGTAATGTCTAGCATAGGCTTTTTTGTACATTTTTTTTTCCTGGCATATTATTTTTGTAGTATAAATTGTAGGTTTTGTAGCCTCACAGATTATAAATTATGAATTGAAAAAAACCCTCTGAATCATAGCACTCTAACAGGTGTATGTTTTTTCACTATTTACATTTTTAAAAAAAGTATTAAGTGGATGTTAAACAGCTGTATCATGCTGACACTCAACTTAGGCTTCCAAGGGTCAGCAGAGATTCCTGGAAAGATCAGAGTTGACCTCGAGATCAGCATCTTGAATTAATGCAGGTTTATAATTAAAGGATGACTTTCAGTCCACTTGCCATTAACAGGTCACTAATAGCCTGCAAACAAAAGACAAGTCAATTTATAAACCAGGTTCTTTCACTTTAGGTAGTTACACAGTATGGCATAAAAAATGATGAGCTGTAGTCTTTTGTTCCTTTTCTGATGAAGATCTAGAAAACATATATGAAATATTCCACAAACACTTGCCTTATTTTAATCTACAATTATATTGTCTTCGTTGTCTCAGAGCATTTTTGGCACAGTTATGGATGTCAGTAACTCAAACCAGAAGTTCCCACTTTACTTGGCTGTATATTGCAGAAGAGTGACCTAGAAATCCATAGAGAAGTCATCCAGTCATATTTTTTTTTGTTGTTCTGCATAAAAATCCTGATTTTAAGCAAGTCATTCAAAATATTTCTGTTGATTTTGGTGGTCTCCTGGTTTGTCCCTAAAAGAACAAAATCCCAAAGGATTGTAATTTGAGACATATCTGTGAAACACTTCCTGCTGATGTATTCTTTTGGATTTGCTACTAGTTTGATCACACTGCAATATATGTATGGTAGATAGCTTACAGTGATTTATTTACTTTATACCTTATGTGTTCAGCAATAAAATACCATTCATTTACAGATCTGAAAACCTTTTTTAGTCTCCTGTAGTGGATGTCATTCATGTAGCAACAGAAGGGAAAGGTTCTGATTGTTTTGTACTTGCATAGTGGCTGTTTCATGTTATGTAAGAAATTTCTTACTTTCAAAAATTAGTACTAATTGTGGATAAGAACTAATGTGACTAAACTTTACTTTTTGAGTAGTATACAATTCAAGTTACAATAGGAAACAGTAGTTTATTGAACATTCTTAATATTTTTTAGTGCCTTTAGCTGTTTTGAGTCTTTTAAAATGTATAAGGATCAGATTTCCATGACTTGACAGCATCAAAATGGCACAGCCATCTCCAGTTCCCATCCATCTTAAATAGTGCCCTCAGGAGAGCTTGTGGCTGAAGGTGCTGTTTTGATAACACATATGTCTCTATCCTTGTGGAAAATGCCTTCCAACAAATAATGATCATTGTCAACATTATTATGCCATTCTTCTTTTTGGTAGGTTTTAGCATTATTATTGTACAGATGCCTTTGTACAGTCTCCTCTCAGTCTGCCTACTGTAAAGGTTGGTGACTGCAAGGTAATCTCAGTCTTGATCAATTTCTTATGACTGTCCCAAAAACTGGGTTGTTTGTCATCTTTCTTTTTTTAACAGAAGAAAATTAGTTGTCCTAAAATTCTGCATGATATTACTACTAGCTGGATCCATTGAGTTGATTTTTCTTCGTAAGTTCTGTGTGAGGAATACTAAATATTGAATACTCAGTGGCTTTCTTTAAGACTGAATCCAGATTACCTCAGCTGTTTCACCAGCTTCTCACACAACCCCTGAGAAACAGCTTCTGGCTTTGATTTGGGGTTTTCAAGTTGGAGTTATTACAACATATGTGTGTTGCATCATTCAGAATGTTTTAATAACAAAATCAAATCAAGCTCCTGTGTGTTCTTAGATAAGCTTCCATCTCATTTCTCCCTAGATGATAGTGACTGACAGAGCACAGGGTTTTTTGAGGGTTATTGACTATAGCAGGCCTGAATTTCGGTTTAGAACTGAAAACTACCCATTACTTTTCCAGTGGGCAGAGTACAACTTCATTTTCCTAAAAGAGACCCCTGGATTTGCATCCATTAGGTTTCTTGTATCTAATTGTCTATAGCACAATGAAGCTAAAAATGTACCAAGAGGATGAAAGCAGAGAGACTTGCACTGGAGGAAGACAGTGTGTACTACAGCTGAGCGAGCAAGAGTAATGAACACTTCCAGGAGGTCCCTGTTCTGGAGCTTCACGTTTATCACTTTCCTGTTAAGAGGGGAATATTTCTGCTCTCTTGGCTGAATGAAAAGCCTGAGGAAAAATTACAAAGACTCAGATCTGGTGTTGCTTCTGAACAGAGATGAAACATTTAATGTATCATGTTGTTTCCTTCCGCACGTTTCTCTGGGGACTTGCCCGATGCACATGAGGATTTCGGGCAGAGCAAGTGCTTCAGCTGGGGATGGAGAAGTTAATCTCTTTGTACCTTCTTTTTCACCCAGTGTCTGCCTAAGGGAGCAAAAACTATGGCAGTTCAATCCATACTATCTTATTGGGGTTTGTCCTGCTTTCAGCCTTCCTAGATATCAAACAGAACCATGGTCACACAGAAATCTTCTTCTGATTTGAAAAAAAAAAATCTTTACAGCATATCTCCTGTATTTACAATGAGGTTAGTGTTGGGATTAGTGTTTCCCAGAACAGAAGAAAATGGGTGTTATTTTTTTTCTTATTGTGCATCCTTTTCTTAGACCTTCTCTTCCTTCTAAAGTTGTAAAGCAAACATTTTTAAAAGGAAAAAAATGTGAAGGGAAAACAGAGAGCAGCATCTCTTTTATAGCATTCAGACAAAATTCAGGGATAACAACATTCTGATACATTTCAGCATATAGAAAACTGGCAGGTAGAAAGACTTGCATCTGTGAGGACATGAATATTTATAAAACCTTATCATAATATTAGAACTCTGCACTTTGTCTTTAGTAGGTGCATTCATCTCTATAAAGGATGTTTGCTGTTGTATCAGAGTTTATTTTGTGTAAAGTTTTCCTTTTACTTTCAGGAAAAGAAAAGAGTCAAAGATGGAGCAGATAAGCCAAAGTCCGTTAATGTTTGTGTCAAACAGTCATTTTGGGAAGTAAAAACATAAGAAAACCTGCAAATTAAAATTATTTAATCTTTCATTAGCAGTACATTAAGATTGAAATGGGCAAATCAAGGCATTAGGAGAGAATATATAAAATAACATGACCTGTAATCCTTTCTTTCATGTTAGAGGTCCAGTAGTTAAACTAGGGGTAGGGTAACAAGTCAAATGATTTACTTCTGATATTCCAGAAGTGAAAAGAGCAGCCTGGGAGGTCCTTGAGTCCAAGTTCCAGCAAGCTCGGAGCAGCACAGAGTTGATTCCAGATATAAACTTTTCTGATTTTACTTCTTTTTTTTTTTTTTTTTAAACTTTGTTCCAAGAATGTGTACATGCTAGAGCTGTTCTCAGCTCTTCTTTCAGAAGTCTTTATTTGGTAATTCAAATTAGCTGTATTCAGCTTTTTAGACAATTCTTCTGTGCTTCTCTCCTGTATTCTTTTTCTTTCTGTCTTTTCCTGTGGGACCATTCTGCTCATGTCTCTCACACAAAAGCATCTGATCTCCTTTTGTACTCAGTTGATGTGAATCTGCAAGCATAATTTGTTTCTTGTGTTTACTTTCAGACAACAAAGCAGCAGTATTAAAACTCCTATATTGTTAAAGTCTAATGTAGTATTTTACAACTGGCTTATCCTTTGCATCTTTCAATCCTATTTTTTGGTTTATTTAAGGTCCAAAATTGTTGAAGTAACTTAGTTTCATATTAGATTTGTGTTGGAACTCTTGAATTTAAATTGTTTCATAGAGAACAAAATGAGTAGTAATTGCCTTTTTTTTTTCATAGATTTTATGCCTTAATTCTGTGGAATTGCTCTAGAAGAGCATGTTTTCAATGCAGTATCAGAAAGGTTTATAAAAAATGAGCAGTTGTCTGTACTTCACTGTTATTTATTCTGTTTTTGCCAAGTTCTGCTCCATAAACTCATGACTAATGATAAGTAAAACAGATAAGATAAGCAAAACAAAAATAGACCTTCTCTCTGATAAGATATGCTACATTATCCATTCAAACAACTTGTATAATGAGTAAGTGAAGAACGGTTCATGGACCATCAAAGGATTTAATGAACCACCCAAATAAATAATACACTGAAGGATCCTCAAACTCCCAAATACAAAGTAGCTTTGTTTCCGCAGGTGCATCCAGGGTGTATACCAAAAAATTAAGGGCAAACAAGATTTCATGTTTTTATTGTAAACAACCACAAAGTGACGATGTGCCAGTCAGTCCACCACAGTAACTTTTAGATTTGCTATGTAATTTCAGCTTCAGTTGAGAAAGGTACAATTACCTGAAAGATGAGAGTTTCCAGAAGTTTTGTTCAAATAGATTTGATCCCAGGTTACATGTTTGCACCCTCTCAGCACTGGTTGCAGAGCAGGGGTGTGCACAGGCAGGAAAGAGAGATTTGGGTGCATCCAAAGAAAGGGCTCTGCAGAAGCACAGGTATATCACTGGGCTCTGTAGAATCTGGGCTCGAGAGGACTGTTCAGCCAGAGGACATGTGACATTCCTAAATTCTGCACTTCTGCAACACAATGTGTTTGAACATCAAAGGAGTTGGTGTGCCTGTGTCACATCAGTCAGTGTTAGACCTCAACAGGTATGGAACAAATGAGAACCTTGACTCTTCCTCATCAGTTGTTTGACTAAACCAGATGAACTCAGCAAAACACCTGCAGCTGGTGGATGTATTACCGGAGAGTTCCCAGTGCTTGTGACACCCCTCTTGTTTAAAGCCATGTAGGCTAAAATACTGGATTAGTTAAGAAGTAGTCCAGCTGCACAGGATTTGTTTTGCTGTTTGAGAAATGAGAGGTTTCATTGCTGAAAACATGTTTTGGGCTGGAAAGGTGCTTGCCTCTTAATCTTTAGAATTACAGGTATTTGGATGTTTGAGCATTATATGCTAGTCTATAATTAATTTCTTGTTGGTATCATGGAATGATTTTATATCCTGTTCACTGAAATGAATAGAGGTTTACTTTTTAATGTGTTTCCAAGAGAGGCATAACTTTAACTATAAAACCAGCTTTATAGGAAGATTGAATCTGGCCTAATCAGAATTTCTGTCACCTAACACCTCACCTCTAAGATGTGCCATCAGCAGCCAGTGAATGCAGAGCAGCAGGCAGTACCACTTCTCAGGAATTTTACAGTCTGAGCAGATGAGAAAAAGAAATTATCAGGAAATATGATTTAGGAGCAACAAGTTAGTATGCAAACATCATTTTTTAAGGCAGATTTAAAAGCTGAGTAATTTCATTTTAAATATTCTGAATAAAGCATAGTTGAGAAAGCTGTTAGTTAATAGAGAGAGTGGAAGAGAGATCCAAAACCAAGGAACGCAAAAAGGATGAGGTCACCAGAAAATGACTGGGAAGTTTCCTGAGGTCTCCCAGATGAAATTACCATCCAATTTTCTAGTTCTTAAACTAACTGGGAATTAAAGTTTCAAACAAGAATTCATACTATCATTAATAACTTAGATCCTAGGGTGGTGACATAATTGGGTGTGCCATGCACAGTAGGGTGCAAGCTCCCGCCAACTCTGCAGCTACTGACAGTCTTTCTGGGACTTATGATCTCCTAAGTGTGTTGTTTTTTTCCAGCACTGTGGAAACAGAACTGATGGGTTACTTTCTCAATTTTGAAAAGTGATATTCTCCCCCCGCCACCTACTGACAGAGATGTCTAGCTCTGTTTGAGAGGCAAGGTTCTGTTTTGCCAGTTCCATGAAATGGGGTTGTTGAACCACTCTGTGTGTGCTCTTGCTGCAGATGGCACCTGTAAATTAACCTGTGAGAATGGAGGAAAGTGCATTATAAATGAGAAGGGGGATCCCCGATGTCACTGCTGGCCAAGTTACTCTGGTGAAAGGTGTGAAACAAACCATTGCTACAACTACTGCCAGAATGGAGGAACTTGTGGAGCTTCTCTCCTTGGTAAATATTTCTGAACAGCTCTATACTACTATTATACCTGCCTTGAATGTTTGGATTTATTCCCTGTTTGCAATATTTGTCTCTTTGTAACTCATTTGCTTTGTTTGTACATAAATGGTGTGCAGAATATGTCATGCATATTTATACTTTATAATCAGTAGTGCTTTTCACTTACGTGTCTCAGCGAATTAAACTGCATCCCAGAAAAGGGAGCATATAAGTAACTATTCAGCACAAAGACTCAGGTGTTGAGGGGGACAAGTGGAATTGTACAGTATAAGGTCTAGTCAAACTACACCCGGAACAAGCCCATACAACTTGTTTTCTCTTTGTCTCAATTCTCCTTCTAAATTTGTATGTGCTTACACAGAATTTGCTTACATTTGGTGACCTCAGTCTTTTGCCTTTGTCTTCCTGGCATTCACCAAACAGGAACCTTATTCCTCTAACTCTCAGGAAGACCTGGTTGATGAGAACTCAGATCATTTTCCTGAAGGAATTTGAAATTACACCTTTTATCTTCAGGGAGATAATCCTGGTGAAAAGTGGTGATTTCACCGTTGATCTTTGTCCCTAACACATAAGCTGTTGTAACTCGCATAGTGCAATTAGTGTTTGGGCTAGAGAGGGAAAGTGTGACAAAAAGGACTCTTAGCAATTGTGTGAGAAAGGAGAAGTAGAATTCTATTTTCTGCTTCAAGGAATAATTAAATATTTGATTCAAAGTAGAACAGCTGGAGCAGAGTTTGCTGTCTAGTCCCTTCTCCTCAGAAGCTATTATCTGCTGAAGATGTGAATCATTTTCTCCCATGATGAAGAGGCCAACACCCCGATATCTGAAAGAAAAGTACAGGCACCTGATCTTGAGAAGTTTGTGACTGTTCAGCACGGAGAGAGCTCTCTGAAATGCAAAATTATGTATCTGAGTCTCTGTGGCAGAGACTTAGATCATAATGTTTTCCTCAGCACTTCTTACTGATCAACTCTAGCATATGTAGTTTAGTAATTTAGCCTCACTTGGTGGCTTCTGTGGAGCCTCCTCTTATTGACTGAGATGTGGTGGCAAAATTCCAGATGAATGCAAATCTAGTAATCTTTTCTTTCAGTTCTGAGTAGTTGAGGGTTGATAATGTTGTTCATAGTTATATCCATAATAATGACTAAATATTAGAAAATGAGAATTACTTGTACTGGAAGTTGATTAATTATACGTTAAACTGCTTCTAACAGCTGATGGAACTGACACAAATGATAAGTGGCAATTTTTATCAATGCAGTGAGATCAATACATGCTAAGTGAGGACGTGCAAGTGAATGGAAGTAAGTTGTGGGTGATTTAAATGACATGCAGAACTTCCTCCTCAACTGAAGAGAGGATGTTTATTCCCACATCTTTACATGTCTGGCATTTAATTGATTCTTTTGTGGGGTTAAAAGGCTTAATAAAATTAATAGCTTGGCTCCTGGAACTCAGCTCCATTCTGAGTCCTGCAGAGCCCCCAGGGCTTTATTTAATCCTTTTCTTTTGGCAGTAGCCATAGGGCTCGCTCACCTCCAGCAGTTTGTTTTCCCTTTCCCAGGCAGCAACACTTGCTGTGCTCACACAGCTATGCTATTGCATGGGTATTTTTAATTTATATTTTCCTGCTAAATCCAGCTTCTGAAATCTCTCAGCCTTGCTGAAATAATTAGTGCAGTAGGTTTTGTCACCAGTGGGTGAAGGCGAGATATAAGCAGGTTCCACAATAGTCTTCTGCTAAATTTTTCACCATGGCCCAGCTGCTGCAGCATCAGTCTGGTGCTTTGTGTCCCAAATGGAATGACGTGCCTGCACTGAAATGCATCAGGAGAGCCAGCATGAACATGACCACAGTCCACAATTCCCCCTGATAGGGGGGAACCTGAACCTTTAGCAGCAGCTAACGTTTATTGAACCACACATGACCAAAGCGTGCCTTTATGAGCTGAGACCAACACAGAGCTGGCTCTGATGACTGTAGGCACGTCTGCTGATAGGAGCATTCTTCTGCAGTGCTCTGTCCCCTTAACAGTTTCATCAAATTTTTAAGAACCATATTTCAAGTTAACCAGATGTCTTATCTGCCATTTCCAATTCATGAGGGTAGCCATGCCTTGAAGCCCACACCATAACTTTCCCCGGCTGGAAATGTGGAAAAAAGACCATATATCTCTCAAAATGACGCTGCCGCCATCTAGCACTCCTGATAGTTTTCAAGAAATTTTCAAGTTGATCCGCATCTCATCTTCCTTGCATGCCTAGCCCCTGGACCCTGTAAATATTCTATTAAGAAGAAATCTCTATTTCTTATCAGACTGTATTTCTTATCTACGTCAAGCCATAAATCGTGTGTTATGGAAACAAACTAGCATGCCAGTGAGGTGGCCCTTTATCCAGGTTTAATCTAATCCATGCCATACTAAGGCCATTATGTATCTTACAGAGGGAAGCTAAACTGGGTTCTCCAAAAGCATTAGAAACCGTAATTAACTCAACAAAGCTTAATTCCTCAAGTGTTTTTGCAACAACCGTTTCCTCTTTCCAGTCGAATACCCACGTACTGTGTGTGTCCTTCAGCCCACGTGTTCAGTCAGTACACGTGTAGCTGCAGGGGCTGCAAAGGCCATTTGCAGTTGGACTGAGGGTTCTCAGTCCTTCTCCTTGTCTCAGCCTTCAAGGCAGCCTTGATCTGCTGTGTCAGGTTCATATGAGAGTAATTAGTCTGTATGTTGCTTTATTCTTGCACGTTCCTGCTTGTAGGAATAAACAAAACTGTTCTTTATTACCAGGAATCGATCAATTTTTCCTTAATGGTTTTAGAGCTTCAGCATTATATTGTGTCTAGATTTGAAATACTTTGTATACAGGTTGACCTGTCATCTAGCAAAAGAATAATAGAATCATTAAGTTTGCAAAAGACCTCTAAGATCGTGTCCAACCCTTAACCCAGCAGTGCCAGGCCCACAACAAAACCATGTCCCCAAGTGACATCTACACATCTTTAAAATCCCCATGTTCTAATAGGTACATTGCAAACTGGTTTTCTTAAAGAATTCCCTCACATTTCTGTGAAGCATAAAATTACCATCTTAAAATAATAAATACTTAAAATAATTAAAACTTAAAATAATTGATCTGCTGTGCTATTGCTGCCTGTGCATTCCTCCTCCTGTACTACTGTGCTCACAAACAGTTCCTCAAAAAAGCAGCAGTTCTACTTCTGACCCATTGTACAGCTGACTCATCACATTGACCTGCTAAACTCGTGCAATCAAGTTTCATATGTTTTCCTAATTTTATATTTTTTTAATGCTGTTTCTTTGGTCAAAACTATAAAGCCTTTTCCTCTGGAAGTCACAGAAGCGATAAGTGTGTGAGTGCCAATCCAAACCCATCCTCAAAATATAAATGACTAGTGATCATTTCAGCTTGGTTGATTCTTTCTTTCTTAGAGGCTTTGATTGCCTTTGTCAATTCTTGCATATTATACAACTTAAACAGCTTTGAGTCGATCTCACAAGTGTCATTTTACACACATTCCCTTTGGAAAGCTTAGGGACTGCCAGTCATTTTACCCTGATGAAGAGGTGCTTCTGCACAGCTGGAGGCTTCCCCAGGAGTCAGGGAATCTCCTTTGATTTCTGGTTCAAAAACTGAGGAGGGAAAGATGAACCCGAGAACGAAGTTTGCATCATATTCTGATACAAATAAATTCGTGCAGCATATAAAATACTCTTCTGGTGAATGTGTGTGTTCTGGTGAATGTGTAAATCCTCTTCTCTTTCACCACCTAATACAGAATAGTAATGTGATAACTAATTAAGTAAATTGCAGAGTATTACTAATTTTTTAAAACATGATTGTGCTAAATCTTTGCTGGATGTGTTAAGTTGTAGAACCTCATTATCTGCACACAAATGTTAATTTGTTAAACAAATCCCACTGGCAATTCAGGGATTATTCACTGTTGGCTTACTTACTGCTAAGCCTTTTGGCAAATTCCTATGTGAACATTATATAGCTGGAGATTGGAGCAGCTTTAATTAAAATTTATAAGTTTACGACAGTTGTATTGAACTACAATAATTGAACAAAGAAAATGTCATCAGTTAATTAAAAGTACACATCTGAGACATGTAATTAAAAGTTTGCGCATAATAATGAACACTTTTCAGTAAGCCAAATTAATGGGAATTTGGAAAAAAAAAAGCTAATCTTACCATAAAAATGCATTTATATTTTAAAGTAAAAATATTGACAGAGCAGTTTACTGAATGTCTCAAACACATTAACTGGGTTAGCTAGTTCACAAAACTAGATAAATCCATTTGTATTATACTTACAGTACAAAGAGTGTCTAATCATATCATGATTTTTGTATAAAAATGAATAAAAAAATGTGTTTCCTCTAAACAGAAGTAGATGAAATATTCTCAAAAAATCATTATAGAAAAAGTAGATATTATTTTGTATTTTATTTTATGAGCAAAACAAGGTGATTTGATGCCTACTGAAAACAGTCAATGAGGAACCTGTTTGCTTTGCTAATGTAACATCAGTCTAAGTCTTCGAGGGTGTTCCTACATCATGTCGTCAGCAGGACAGGGACTGTGGGGAGGGATCATGTGGTATTGCGCTGCATGTTGAGGCTCTGTGTTCTGGCACAACTCATCCCAGGATACCAACAGAACCACACCACCAGCCTTTGAAAGAGCACCCTTTGAGAGTACTCTTCATATATTTAGAAATAGGGTTTTTTCTCCCTTTTTTTCCCTACAGCACAGAGACTGTATATCTGTTGGGATAGATCCCAATCAGCTCACCTACTAATTACATTTAATAATACAGCTTCTCTCCACTACTATTGTCTCAGTAAAGCTAATTATAGTTCATTAGCCACAGAGAAAGGAATTATTCTGATTCCCACAGACTTCTGATAAGGACTCCAAAAGACAAGATATTGCTTGCAGAAAGCTCATGTAGTGCCACCTTGTTTTCTCTAATAGGGACAGCAAGTTAAACATTGAAACTAAATGTGCATATTCACCCACGACAACTTAAAACCACACATTGCATGTAATGAATTTACCATTGAATTGGAGAAATAAATAATGTCAGTTTTGATGCAGATATTAATCTGCATTAACCTAGTTTTAATTATTTTTTTAATTGCAAAGCACCTATGTGCTATGATTACACAAAATACAAATTAACTGTTTAGGCTATAGCACAAATGAAAGTTGATCTCCTTAGAATTATAATCCTTGCAAAATAAATGTAAATATGACTTTGAGGTATCTAAGTGGATTCCCAAAAGAAATCACCTAGATACTACAGAAACAGTGAACCAAGATATTTATTATTGGCAATTTCTGAAGATTATCTAAAAAGCTATTATATAGGCAATTGTTATTATATAGCAAACTAAACTGACAAACCAGGAGTAACTACAGCATTTGTAATCAAAGCCTTATTGAACATTGTATGATTTAGATCCCTAGTATCTTTTTTTTTTTAAGTGATTTTATTTTTGTAAGAAAGGGGGAAACTACATTTTTCATTTTCATGTCAAAAATTTTGCATATCATTTCATGCCCTACTGCCAACAAAACCTTCATATGTCTTAGGGTCACTATAACATATTCTCTTTTAATCTACTAAATTCTCTTCTGAATTTGAAGCAGTTTGGCATGCCATAAACCACTTTTCATATTATTGTTTTTCTATATTCTAATGTGTTGTGAACACTTGTGTGGTGATGAGGGTCAAGAATCGAGAGTGAGTTTTCATTCTGTGTCTGTAGAGCTCCAGTCCTGAGAGTTCATGACCAGTGAAGATGCTGAAGGAATTGTGTTGCTGTGGGGGGATGTGTGACATCTTGGTTAACGTGACTGTTTCTTTGCAAACATGAATCTATACTCTGATTCTATGATGCAAAATCTGATGGCATTGTTTGGCATTGTTCAGTACTGCAGTTTTGTTAAACTCTTCCTGGAACCATTTTGTATCAGAAATAATTTATGAGAATAAGGCAGATGAAAATGTCAGTATTAGTATTATTTTAGATGTCAACAGTCTGTGTATAAATAGGCAATGAACTATTAACATTACTGAAAGTCATGTTAAATTGAGTGACAAAAATGGGGTTTAGGCTATACTGTATTAAATTTTCATATAACTGTCAGTAGTTTGTCATATTTATAAGCCTACATTAGCAAAGAATAGAATAATCTTTTCCACAAACTAGAAAAATATCATTGTCCCATCATTTTAACAAATAGAGGAGTATTAATAATAAAAACTGGTTTCAGACCTCCAGATCTGTGTTCTATTACTATTTTATCTTTTTTTATTGAAACAATGACTCAGATAAGGATTATGTGAAATGCCCTGGCTGGGGGGCAGAAATTTAAATACAAGTGTGTACATGGAGAAAAACAAGAAGAATCTGTGCTAACATCTGAGTTCAACATCTTTGTTTAATGTTTAGATCACAGGGGACAGATATGAATAACCAGGCTGATGCATATTAAACTAGTTGGAGCTATTTTTAGGTCAATGGTTTTGTTCCTGCTGTACTCATTAAGAGGAAGAGAGTAACTGATCTCATGGCCTTTAAGATGATTTGCAAAACACTTTAAATTAGCATAGCTTAAAATAGAAAATGTAGAAAAGAATTATGTGAAGTGTGTCATGTAAGAAGGGTAAGAAGTAAGTGAAGGAAAAGGAATAAATAAATTAATCTGCATGAATCAGAGAGAGTAGACAAAATGAGGATGCTTCACTTGCATTGAAAAATTCTCTAATGAATATGATGTTAAATGATTGCATAGTATTAAAACAAAGGCAGACCAGAAGAAAGTTTGAACTGTGGGGTTTGTGGAATATCCAGTTTAATCTTAATTGCTTCAAAGGCCCAGACAACTAAATGGAGAAGAAAGAACAGCAAGCTTATTTTTGTAGGGTTTTGGATGCAGCTGTGGTGAATAGCCTCAGGAGGCAAATGGGAAAGTATTTGTGGATACCTACAGCAGACATCATGTTAAACTGAGGATATGATTAATGAGACAAAACAAAAAAAGGGACCTATTCATAATGAAGCTTTCTTTTTTTTTTTTTAAATCAGGCAGCAGTAAGGAGTTCCTATTAGATCAGCATGAAAATCAGAGATATTTATTACGGAAAAGTAATCCTTAATGTTATTTCATTTGATTACTTTGGATTTTGGCTCTTCTCTGCTTGTTAAATCAAGTCAGGCCCAAGCCAAGCAGAGCTTCTCTTGTGTACTCACCAACCCACCCCTCCATGAAGTAGGATTGTGTATGTGTAAGAAGCTCATTCCTGCCTTATGGCTTGGCATGAAGTGTTTCAAATGTAAATCCAAGAATAACTGGGGTCTCATTCCCTGACTTTCTCTAATCACTTTTAGATTCTACAGTCACATCGTTTTTCTGATTGGGCTGTCAGTAATAAAATTGGATAGGTTATTTTTCCTGTTTATGCCTGTAATTCCAATTACGGGCATAAACAGGAAAATACACATACGAAGGGATTCTGCCTCACATATGCAGTACATTATGTAGTTACCTTGATAATCATAGAATCATAAATGGTTTGGGTTGGAAGGGACCATAAAGATCAGCTCATTCCAACCTCCTGCTGTGTGCAGGGACACCTTCCCCTAGACCAAGTTGTTGGAGCTCTGTCCAACCTGGTCTTGATGACTGCCAGGGGTGAGGAATCCACAGATCCACAACCTTTTCCAGTGTCTCCCCACCCTCACAGTGAAGGACGTTTTTCAAATATCTGATGCAAACCAACTCCCAGTTTGAATCCACTCCCCCTTGTCCTGTCACTACATTCTGTTGTAGATCATCCGATTGACTGAATGAATTCAGCCCTTCATCCTATTCTGTCACAGGCAAAGACTAGATATCAAAGAATTGTGTATTATTTCTACAACAGCCACTTTAACTTTCCAAATTTGCTATAGCCAATGACATGATATTGCTGTTCCCATTCAAGACTCAAATTTGGTTGTCCATCTTAATTCTTAGACTTTTGCCACTTATGTAAAGCACAAATGTGACTGATTTGGTTTTCCATAGTCTTGTTACTGTGCATTCCTTGTGTTCTGCCTGATACTATTTACTATTTGACTATCACTGGCCTACACATGATCCTTTACTCAGACATACAGTATACCCACAACTTCACTCAAAGGGATGAGTCTTTGCCTGTCAGATATCCTTTCCTCTGCAGTGACCCTGCTAAGCTCTTGGTTGTGCTTGCCAGCAGGTTGGGTTCTTCATAATTCAAATGAAGACCATCCTATCTGTCATTTCATTTCAGAAGTGTCCTCAGGTCACGATTAGTCTTCATCTCTTTCCTTCCTGGGAAGCCAGGAAAAATAAAAGTGTTACACTTGGTCTGTTCTCCCTAAATTTAAGAAAACCCTTGAGGCTGAATGAAAGCAAAGAGAAGGAGGGTGGGGGGAAAATAATGTCTTGTAAGAGATAATCAAGAATGAGAATAGATTACTAGGATTTGAGATGGGTTAGTTGGACATATCAGGTCATTTACTCGAAGAGGAGATTACAAATGAGATATGAAAGCAAATTCAGGAGATGGAAAAACATTAATGGGATCTAAAACTTTGTTTTAAAGAAGATAAGCCTTAAGAAAATAAGTAAGGGAAAAGTGGAAGGGTTTAATAAAACAGTGGAATTGTAACAAAGCTATAAATCCTTTAGACACGAGATTTAGATAAGGAAAAAAATGGGAAAATTACAATAGGGAGTAATCATAGGAGGAAAATGGGCTGGGTTTTAAACACTATTTTAAAACCCTTTGAAAAGAAGCTGTAGACTCGGAGTTCATTGTCTGCAAACGTTCATCCCAAAGTGTTCACTGCTTTTCCGACGTTGAATATTGATGTTACAGGCACCTTTGGTCTGGTGCCAGACAGCAACTTCTACGTAACAGTATTCATTATTGGAGAGAGGTGGGATAACAAACCAGACACAGATACTTGTGTTCTAGCAAAGATTGTAGCTATTAGTGCATTAGTAAATATTTGTATATTCATGTGTTTATATAAAGGTTTGTAGATTTGAGAACAATGGAGTGCCTTCTAAAAAGACACCAGTGTTGCTTTATACAAACATTTATCCTCTGCAGCTGGAGGAACCCAGCACGGCAGGATGATTTGAAGAGTTTATTAATATCTTAAATTCATACTGTAGACCATCATTTAAAATAACTTCTTTTAAAATAACTTATTTCTTCTCATAAAACAGTCAATGATGATACATTACACAAGTGTAAAAATGCAGGTTTCGAGGTGCTAGTATCTCACTTCATTTTTTTAAAGTTCTGCATTCAAGTAATGTTTGTAAAGCTGCACTCCTTTAGTGTCTAGAGGAATGCAGTTGGGCTCAAACTTTAAAACTTGCTGCTTTATGATAAATCTCTCTTGAAGGTGCCAATCACCGTTTTAATTTTTATTTATTTTTTTATCATAAAATAGTTTGCTTTGTTTCGAATAGGTCGGCCGACCTGCAACTGCGCGCTGGGTTTTACGGGGCCGAACTGCAACCAGACGGTCTGTGAGCGCTTCTGCCAAAACGGGGGAACCTGCAGCGTCACCACTGGGAACCAGCCCTTCTGCACCTGCCTGCCTGAGTACACAGGAGACAGGTGTCAGTACTGTAAGTAATCTCCACAAATTTTCAATCCAGATTCATAATGAAAGTTTGACAGAACGAAAGCTTAAAATCTGCTCGGGTGATTTTTTTTTTTTTTTTTTTTTTTGGTAAATTCAACCCCAAGTTATTCATAGCGCTGAGGGAATGGAACTTGATGTATTCAGGTGATCTTGGAACATGTTTCTGAAATACCCTTCTAATTGTCTAGGTGGAAAAAAAGCTTTATTATGAATGATTATTTAGGACAAGAGGGCACAGTCTTAAGCTGCACCAGGGGAGGTTCAGGTTAGAGATTAGGAAGAAGTTCTTTACCGAGAGAGTGATCAGACACTGCAGTGGGCTGCCCAGGGAGGTGGTGGAGTCACTGGAGGTCACTGCTCTAATTACCTCATCCCTAGAGTTATTTAAGAAGAGACTGGATGTAGCACTTAGTGCCACAGTCTAGTAGACAAGGTGGTGTTAGGTCAAAGGTTGGACTTGATGATCTCAGAGGCCTTTTCCAACCTCGCTGATGCTGTGATTTATTTGTTATTTTCATGAAGGAATCCGTAGAGTGGAGCTGTACAAGACAGGTGACTTGGCCAGTAGACATGAGACAATTGTGTTAAAATTTTATACTCCAACTTCTCATATTTGTTATCTTATGCTGATGTAATACTTAAACATAATGTTGATATAGTTGGTTAAAGAACCTTCTGGTGTCCCTTATCTTTGCAGACCAACACACGTTTCTCAAACTGCTCCTTTACCTTTGGTTTTTATTTCTAACCTCAGTAAGTAGCGTATTGACAATGGCTTTGAGCTTCACACTGCTCCTTCATCTTGCTCAGTCTAAGATCACCTTGAGTGTGGTTTCTGCCCCATCCTGCTATTGAAATTCTAAAGGATTTCTAAGTCTCACTCTTGGTTAATTCTCAGGTCTTAGATTTTACCCTTTGCATCAAAGTTCTCCCCAGTTTTTCATTCCACTGATCCATTAGTCTCTTCTCATTGAGTTACTGTTTTCCAAAGTCTTCCATGCCTTTAGAAAGGCTCTTCTGACTTTCTACATATTTCTTTAATTTTTCACTTTTTTTACAGGGGAGAAGGGCGAGAAGATTATCAATCAGTAGGGATTTTTCTCTTTCTCCATTTGTATTTCTTTTCTCCCTGTGCTTTCTCTTTCTTTCACCATTATTTTCAGTAACTCAAGACATTTGAACATACTGTTGACTTTCTTCTTTTGGTCACTCATTTAAAAATTACAGTTTGTCTTCCCCATGTCTTTTCAACATGATGACTCACAAGTAACCCTAAGCTGCCAAAACCAGATTATTTTTCTGAGATCAGAATGATGGTTTTTTTAGTCATCTGCTTTTTTTCCTATTCCTGCTTTGCTTTGACTGTAGCATTCTAAAGAGAGGACTGTCATAGTCTTATTAGACTGTCACAGTGCTTGTCATAGAACATTAAAGGTAAAAGCCATCATCTCTTTTGTACATTCAGTGAATTTGCTGAAGAAGGCTAGATTTAAACAAAAGGGAAAGAAAATTAGCTATTATAAAGGTCTGGTTTAGAATTATCTACAATATACAAGAAGTATTTAGTTTTAGAGAAAGGTCTGTCAAACAAGGAAAGTGTTAGTTTGTATCTTAAATAGGATTTGTACTGAAGTAAACTGAATGTATTTCCAATTGGGGGACTATGAAATAAATTGAAACCTTTGAATGGAAAACCAGCAGTAATTGTGATTCTCTCCCCCTTGGTATTAAACAAACTGCATGGATCCACAAATAACTATCTCCAAACACAATTGGGTATTTGAAAATACTATAGTACATAAATCATGCACAGACAGACACACAGATTAAGAAAAAATATTTACTTGAGGCTTACCCAAAACCAAACAAATTGTTTCTAGTTGAATGCTTCTGCAAACATTTTTTTTTTTTTTTAAGAATTGATTTAAATGTAAATTTATGGGTACTTTTTAAACAGTGCTTATTATCAGATTTGGATTGTCTGCTGACGCTTTGGGAAACTAACACAATACAAAGACTCAAACGCTTTATAAAAAACAAAATAAAATTAATCTTTTGTTTATTTAAAACTTAATACTTTGAAGGGAAAAAAAGTCTTTTAGAGTATTTTTTTCTGGCCAAAAACAGTTTTGTGAAATTTTACAGGTTCGCAGTTAATCATGTGTATATAAAGCCACATCTTATTTTTTTGCTTTATTCATGCATATGCATGATTTTTTGCTTTATTAATCACATTCACGTTGTATGCACGCTGGAATACATCAGTGTAGCCTTACTGCAAAGATTGGTTGCCTCCAAGATATCTTTTACAGTCTTTCTTTGCTGTGATTGAAACCAGTTCACATGGAAAAGATGATACATGAATGTGCATAGGTATTTTACTCCTGCTCCCAAGCTGGAAATATTATTAGTGTTTTTTATGGCAGGGAGAAGACATTTGCCTACAGGATTACCAGCCTGCAAAGACCTTATTTTCCTCATACTTATTGTCTCCAATTACCCAGTGCAGAGTTTCGCCTGTGATTAGTTCACATAAGGGCTAATAACCAAAATGTGTGCTCCGTGTCAAGACACTGGCACTGCTGAAATAAATTTAAGTGAATGAATTTACATAGAATTCTACTAACACTGTGTGTGTTATTAAATACACATGAGTTTGATGTATTTGAATGTAACTCCCTATTTCAAATTCCAGAAATAAGACAGACAGAGTAGTTAAAGTTCATTTCTTGTATCATTTAAGGCCCAAACAACGTAAAAAACCAGAAAACGTTTTCATGCAGTTACAGTAATTCAAAGTGGATATAGTGATCTTACAAACTGTGACTTGCCATGAAAATGAAATTCCTTTCTTTAGGAAAAAGAAAAAAATATGTTTGCGTCATTTCAGCCCAAATACAGCATAAACATTTTAGATACAGCAGAAGATTAAAGGTGTTTGTGACTGCAATCAATATTAAACCTAATAATTGTTTTAAAGTATGACCTTCCTATTTCTAGGTTTTGGGTTTTGGTTTTTTTTTTGTCCTAGTGTACACACAAACATTTTCCCCTCGCACTGCTCTTTCATGAATTGACTCTCAATATTAGTTTCAAACTACAGCAGTTTATGTTCCAAAAACAGCCCCCCTGCTGTAAATTGCCATTCTATACCCTGAATCGGGGAACAACAAACAATGAACAACTTCATTTAGTGTCTTTTAAGCCTCTCTGGTTGCTGAGTAGTGATTTCTTAAGCAGACGGACCTACAGCCTGTGCAGATAGGTGGAGTTATACTTTGAATAATCAAAGAGAAGCAACTCCTCCAACAGCCACACTGGAGAGTTTAGCCTTCCGTACTCAAGGCT
Source organism: Pseudotriccus pelzelni (assembly GCA_035584735.1). Classification (NCBI taxonomy): domain Eukaryota; kingdom Metazoa; phylum Chordata; class Aves; order Passeriformes; family Tyrannidae; genus Pseudotriccus; species Pseudotriccus pelzelni. The sequence goes on from JAWMRA010000164.1 coordinate 4,900,787, forward strand.
GAGGTTGCTGTTTCGTAGAATCAAAATCATAGAATGGCCTGGTTTGGAAGGAACAGGTTGCTTCAAGCCCCATCCAACCTGGCTGTGAACACTTCCAGAGTTGGGGCAGCCACAGCTTCTCTGGGCAACCTGTGCCAGTACCAAGGTTTCTTTCTCTACCTGTAGCAGCAACTGATTCACTCTTAGACATGCACTGAGCTTCCAAGGGCTTAAATTTTTTGGTTTTGTCAGAAAGGTCATATTTTATTAATTTGGACCAGCTTAACTCTGAGGTAATACAGGTGCTTAGTTCAGAGTTGATAAATCTTAAATATCAATTACTTCATTTGTCCATCACTAACAACACCGAAAGCTCAACACAACATGTTAACTACATGGAACTGGAGAAAGGATTGGAAACAGAAAAAGGGAGGCTTTGAATGATTTGGGCACCACTAAGGAGCTTAAATCCTGACTTAAAAACCCAAACAAACAAAACCAAACAAACTCATATAAAAAGAAAAACAAATAAACAAAACCAACTATCCAACCAAAAACAAAACAACAAATAACCCCCACAAAATAATAATAAAAAAAAAGTCACTACCACACAAATAAAAATGAACCAAAATGTAAAGATACCACTATCTTGTAGCTCTGGAAGTTTCTTCGGTTAGGCAATTTGTTTTTTGTAGAGGTATGGAATATAAGACTGCTAATGGTGCTTCTGAAGAGTTAAAGAGTTTACTACTTGAACTCTCAGTGCTGCTGGCATTTAAGCAGTTAAATAATATAATGGGGTCTTGCACAGTCCATAAAGATAAGCAAGTATGCGGCATTTTGTGGAACTTATGGATTATGTCTTTATATGTAATTATTAGAACTTCATGAAATTTTAATATGTGGATAAATGAAAATAAAACTTAATTATTTCAAAATATTGTTTCAATTTCAGTTTAGCATAATGCTGTTAGTGGTAATCTGAATGTATCAGAAGTTTTTATTCAGTCGACATCCCATTAAACACATTAACATTGCTCTCCTTTTCTCATCAGTAGTCTTTATATTATGTGGGATGATGCCATAAATGGTTAGACAACTAGAAGGGAAAAAAAATAATATCTTATGAATTTATCTTTCTATTTCACTTCTCAAGATTAGATTGCTAATATATTATATATCTGTTTATGCGGTATTCTTGATTCCTGTAGTTGCCAGTGAGTCACCAGCTTCAGCTGTCATTTTGTTTTTGTTATAGTAACTTTTAAAACATAAAAATAATGCATTATCTTTTCTGTAATAGTCCTTAATGTCTTTCAGTAATTAGTTTTCCTGTTACTTGCAGATGTTTGCCACCATTACTGTGTGAATTCCGAATCCTGTACTATTTCTGACGATGGAAGTGTGGAATGTGTCTGTCCAGTACGGTTTGAAGGTCCAAAATGTGAAGTGGATAAGTGCATCAGGTGCCACGGGGGACACTGCATAATAAACAAGGACAGCAATGACATAGTATGCAAGTAAGTGTGTGTGTGTGGGAGTGCCTGTGTTCAAAATCATATATTTAATTGCAATTATGATGAGTTATCCTTTAAATCTCTTACACAGACCCTGATCCGGTCATGTCAGATCAGTTCCTTTGCGTGTTTCCTGCTCATACAAAACCCATTGGCTCCTGCCTTTCTAAACCATCTTTTGGAGCATTCTTCACTGGGGGAAGCATAAGGCCAGGAAACTAATTGGGTTTTCACTAAAAAAAAAAAAAAAATCAATCAAGTTAACAATTGAGTTTTACCTTACTGTTGAAAGCTGTTCATTCTGCATTATGTGTGACACACTGCATACTATTGGAGGCACATGTAGTCACATGTGCTGCTCTATCCTGAGGGATTATTTTGTGTAATGATAGCTGATTTTCTAAAAGGAAATATTAAAGATATTTTGTGCAATAAACTCTCTGCCTGTGCTAGCTTTTCAAAGTGGGAACCAGGAATTCTTGCAATCAGTAGATCTTATATGTATCAGTACTTTAATAGGTAGATAATTTTAAGAGAATTCACAGATTTACTAAATAATTATTGGGGTTTTGTATTATTTTTTTTTTAACCATTCCAGTTGCACTAATGGAAAGATTGCCTCTACCTGCCAGCTGTGTGATGGCTACTGCTACAACGGGGGTACATGTCAGCTGGACCCAGAGACAAACATACCTGTCTGTCTGTGAGTATCTTGCATTGTGTGGATAAATAAACACACCTGTGTGCCAAGAAAAAATAATAAAGTTATTGTGCATGTCTGTATTTTTGGTCTCTTTGGGACGTGTAATGTGCTGGTTGCAGTTGTAACTCATGGTACAGTTTTCTTGCTTTTTCTGTAATCTGGTGCTTTGCCTACTTTTTTGCAAAATGTGTACTGAAAGATGTAACTCAGGAATATATTGTGAATGCATATGAGATACAAAGATATGTCTTTTAAGGCTTCTAATAGTTTTGTCAGATCTAAAGCCTGTTTAGGCATTTGTTCCAGAATGGAGTCTGGAAGCATAGAATGGTTGCCTGCCCTGTTTCTCAAAGGTGGATTAAGACTTTTCTCCTCTAAAGATGGTCAGATCTGGGGGCAGAACACTCCTCCTGATGGCTGGAGAGTACAAAAAATAATGCCAGTGTTAATTTCCCTTATGGGTCTGAGGAAATGCTCATGTATGTTTGTGTCCTAACCTTCACCCTGCCCACAGTGGTGTGGCTGTTTTGAGGTGAAGTGCTTTCCCTCCTGCACCACAGTTGAGAGAATAATTCAGGATACTTTTCTTAAGCCCAGACATAAAATACCAAAGAAAATGGGATTCTGTAGTTTAGATGAAGTACTGTTGTAAGGGGCAGAAAAGCCTCCATTCAAGTCCTTTCTTGAGAGCTATGGTGTATCTTCTTTTTCAGCTGCTCAATATTAAAATACTGAAGTAGTCACTGTAGCAAGAAATTAATTTCTTTCCTGCTCTCAGTTACACTGAGCTATGTAGTCATACTCCTTGCTTTTTTTGCTTTTGACTACTAAATGCTCCAATCTCTTTTGCACTGCTGAAAAGCTTCAGTGTGGAATGGTCTTCCACTTCTCCAAACCCGGAGGTCAGAGCATTCTCCAGGTTGGAAGAGAAAGGTGTTGGAAGGGAAAATTGAACTCAAGTGCCTCATTTCCTGGGTGACATAACTAAGTTGTTGCCCAAAGGGATCTGAGACTACAACTTTGTAAATACAGCTACAGCCTATCCTTCATTTTGTTGATGTGTATGAGGTAGGTGACCTTAAAAGGCATTGCATGTTTTGTTCACACTCTCAAGGAAGTTTCATAGAGAAATGCCTAGATTTTGTAATCTGATCAGTGTAAGAGATGGATCAGTGGTTCCTCCCTGTGAGAGCTGAAGCACTCACATGTGCAAAGGGACACAACTGTAGTTTCAGTACCATTGAGAAGTTGTCAATAGATGTTTGTAGGACTGGGGCTAAAGACGGTGTAACTTATTTCTGCATGGTAGCCCTTATTCAGTTGAAAATGCTTTAAGTGCCTATTTGTCTTTTTAGTATTATTTTCATTGAGATCATCTTACCTATTATTTGTACTTCCTTAAATGTCTTCAGCTGAAGACTAGAGACTGATAAATCATAGCAAAAGGAGAATATCACAGCTGTAATACGTAAGGCTCAAATATGATGACTAAGTCTGGTGATTCATTTGCTTAAACACCTAGAATGGCTATTTTGGAAGTTTGTGATTTTTCCTTTCTTTTCCCTTATAAGACTGACTTATTCTTTCTCTAATTCATATGGAACACCATAGCATCTCAAGGGAAAAAGATTTCATACCTTAATTTGTGTGTGAGTTTACAATATGTAAATGCTGTAGCATATACCAACACCATAAACAATGCTAAGAAAATGGTAATGAAAATCTTTAAAGCCCCTGTAATCTGGATCAATCAATAAAATGTAGAGTATATATGACAATAATACTTTGAGAACCCATCAGTTAGTATAGGCCCATTGTTTTAAAACTGTTTGATCAACATTGATGAGCAAACTTTTCAGAATTGTCAGATGGACCTTCCATGAAAGGAGGAGTATTAATTTTGTCTCTGTGAATCTGTGCGTGTATGTGTGCGTGTCTTGCCATCACTATATATTTATAATATATATTTAAAATATGTTCGGCAAAGGCAGAATATTTATATAGGTCTATTTTACTGAAATTCTGCAGATGCTCTGTGGGGTTTAAAAGTCAGCGCTGTGACCAGAAAGTGAACCCTTGTGATTACTACTGTCAGAATGAGGGAATTTGCACTTTAACCACGTTTAATGAACCGAGATGCAAGTAGGTTTAACCTTCCACTTAATGCTGCACATTCTGTGACATCATTCCAGGCCACAGTTCATTGGTTCAAGTCATGCACATTCACATACATTTCACAATATATACTTAATCTGGGGGCCCATTTCTATAATACACACTTACCCTTTGGGAGTTGCACTGATGAGTATATTTAAACATACATCTGGACTGTCTGTATCATTAGAGGAAGAAATAAAAAGCTTTATTTTTACTAAGTGAATTGAAAACACCGAAAATGCTGCTTAGCTTTTATTGCTCATATTTTGAGATATTTTACCAAGTTAAGCCTACATAGCATAAAGTTTAGCAGTGACATTGCACGTGTTCTAGAGTCCAAACCTGATCTCCTATTTCTTATCCTTACAGAGAAAGCAGCAGAAGAGCTATTTAGGTACCGCTTCAGGAGTTAAGCTTGTATTCATAAGTCTTGTTGTTAAATTTATAGAAATAATGATGTAAAATAGAAACTGTTAAGCAAAAATATGTGTGCTGCATCATAACTTTGGGTTCTCTGATTTAAAAAAAAAGAAAATTCTTACATCTGTATTCTCTATTTCTCTAAGAGATTTTATGTCTGTTTCTTAAAGTGAAAATTTCAGTCTTCATCAGAGAAAGAAACAACTTTAGTCTTTGAAAATCCTGTAAGGCAGTTGTACAGAGAGATATGAAATACCTGCCTTTGGTCTGCTCAGCAGTTGTGATGCCAAAGTCAGAAGTGAAACCATGAACCAAAGACTTAGAATCGTATTAGAATATGAAACTGAAATAGCTTTAAAGTTCTCATCTAAATGCAAGGCTTATGAAAACATAAAATGCTGTGGGGATGTGATGTGGGTATCTGGTGGTTAGCAATGACAGTGACTAGGCAGGGTGAATGATCTATTTTTTTTTTCTTTAAATATGATCACAATTTCTTTGTCAATGTTCTCATGCCATGAAACTCTAATTTGAAGTATCATAAATCCATTGGCAATGGGATAATGTCTTGTGGGACATGAGTGCTTGGAATTGTTTGTATCTCTGTGTATCATACTTGGGTTTTCAGAATAATGCAGCCCTAAGAAGAACACGTTGCCAACTATAAAGTTATATATTGCACATGCAGTATAAGATATAATTGCAGGAAAATGGAAAAAAATGCTTTAAGAAGAAAAAACAAACAAACAAAAAAGGCAATCTGGACTTGTACAAAAGTGGTGTGTTAGTCTTGGTTTTCTTCCTTCCAAAAAGTGAAATGTTGATACCCAAAGGACTCTTTTATTGATGAAAGCTGTAGTTTCTCCCTTTGAGGATGTCGTCTTCCACAAAAAATATCAGGAAGGAATTGTAACATTTTGAACATAATGATTAACTTATTTTATTTACTTATTATATATTGTGACTGTGACAATATTCCCAAAGCTGCTTTTATTAGATATGTGTGCTATAGACTGAATAATCTAAGCTCAAGTGAAAAGAAAAGCAGTAAAGCACATCAGTAATATGGTGAAAGGACTGAGCAGTCCTTTCTCTTCCATCTTCTCAGGGTTATTTGGCATAGTTTTTGGATTTTTTGTTTTTAATTAAAGTTATTGTTAAGCTGGAAGAGAAGAAATATGGAATTAAAAAAAATGGTAAAGGTTGAATTTAAGTTTCTCTTCAGTGTGAGGAATCGTTTCAGGTGAATTGGTAGTCAGGAGTTTAATTGAAACTTTAATAGTTAATTAACAATCAGAGTGTAAGCTTAGATAGACATCATGTTCCTGTTGTCTCTGTAGACTCATTTTTGTGTTAGTATGACCACCACTACTAAATTGTTGCTTTCTTTGCAAAGTCAAGTGGCTTAGAGGAGAAAGAGAAGCAAATAGTTGTTTGATGGAGTTGAAGACAGTTAACAGTGATAAAGAAAAATACCTCCACATGCCTCAGTTCTCCTTGCCAACCTCAGTTCAAGCTCCCATTGTTCCTGGAGTCTTTACTTTTTTTCTGCTGCCAAATTGCTTCTTATCTGCAGCTTGTTTGTAATTTTATCAACCTGACTGGCAAGTAGAATGCATATGGAAGGAGGGAAGGAATGCCATGCTTCCCAAGAATCACTGTGTCAGGGAACAGGAATCTCAAAGATTTTTCCCCTTTAAGTTTTGCTCCATTGCGAGGAAAATTATTTATCCCTCCAACCTTCACGTGTGGCCATGGGGGTGTGTAAGATGTATGTCATCTGTCTCTGGTCTGAGAGACACTTATCTAAGGGTTAACATTTTCCTTAACCAGTGTCTAATTCATGGGTGGTTGATTTTTAGAAGAAATAGGACATGCCTGGGTTTATTGTCATTCTGCAGGAACAGCCAGCATCAGTTGAGATTGCAGCCTTTACACATAATCAAACCCTTATTATCATTCCGTAAAGACAATAGAGAATAGGATTTATCTGTTCTAAAGGGCAGTCCTAAAGCATAATTATTCACAGTACCATAAACCTGTAAGAACAGACTCTCCTTTCACCAACCTGTACTGTTAGCATACATTTTTATTTTATCTTCCTCTCAATAGCAGTTGCCCACTGGAAGTAGAAGTTGTGGTTTTCACCTAACCAATTTAGGAATGAATTAAGGCCTTACTGGGGCTGCACACAGGCAAGCAAAAAAAGAAGGGTTTGTGAAGGCAATTTCAGTGAATGCTCTTTGAGGTTTTAAAATATGCAGAATGTACTGTGACTTCTCGTTGGACATAAAGTCCTCTACAATCTAGATTATTAATTCTTAGCATTATTTTTAGCAATATAAAGATTATTCTTCCCCCTCTCCCCTGCATTATTGTTGGTTCTGCTCAGTTACAAAGGTTGAGGGAGAGAATTTCAGAATGTTAAAATTTGAGGTACTGACCTTTTCAGAAAAAGGTACCATTTAGGGTATCTTAAAGTAGCGTGACCTTGTATATAGTTACTGTCATTTTACTATTCATATACTGCATTTTTTAAGGACCTCTTTAGCACCACTCAGTAATGTGTTGGGGGAGTGTGATGTGAATAATACTAGAAGCATATGAGATATGTCTGATTTGGGCCAGTAAGTTCACAAATCAATTGACAAGAAGAATGAACAGGAGATGAGATTCAGATGGGAAATATGCAAGAAATGTTTTTTCTATGTGTTTCATAAACTGTCAGTTCCATCTGTTCTATCAGACAGTCTGTCTTTTAATAATTACTTTTATTTACCTCTCTGTTTCCTTTTCACTAATTATCTAACTGTATATATGTTCCTGCAAGAGAAGCGAGGTTTGGAGAGGGATTATAGCCAGTATGATACCAACGAAAGAGTTTCAAAAAAATAGAACTTTGAAGTACCAAGATCATCACTGCTTGTTAAATGGGCAGTGCTGAATAAACTTCTTTAGTACAAAATATTGCACTCTCTCACCCTTGTTTATTTTTTTGCCATACTTATAGGTTGCTCTAATCTCATCTTTTTATTTTGCATTACTAATATTATTTGCATCTTCACATAGATGTGGTCTATTATTATTATTATCTGCACGTAAATGGGATTAAATCATATCCCCTGACAGTGGACATTATAGAAATATAATAAAGGGTAGTTTCTAAGCCTACAGTCAAAACTCCTAGACAATATAAATAACATTGATCCTTATCTAGACCCAATTAAATTTAAAAAGATATTTTAAACACTCTAATGAGCTTTTGGGCAATGCTGCAAGACTGTGGCTGAGGTCTTTCAGGTGAAGCAAATAAGATTATATTGTGTTGCTAATTAAGAGGATTGTAATTTATTCCTACTTAGGTTACTCTCTGTGTAGAGGAGTGTTCTGTTCTGTGTGTCTGGAATGTGGAATCTGTCATCAGAAACAGAGAAAGAAAGAGGACAAAGAACAGCATTACCTTAGTTACCAGTGGATAGATGTGTTGGCTGGTCAGAGGGCCTCAGGTTGTGTGTGCTGTGTTTCGGTATTAGAACAAACATCAGTTCTTCTGTAATGAAGAGTTAGTCATTCCTGGATAGGTAATGAGAAGGTACATACCATACAGGAGATTGAAAGAAAACTGAGGAAATTGAGACGTGTTAAAGTAGAGAAAGAATAAGCTATTTCATTTCTAAATAAAGGATTTTAGTGGCGTAATAGGTAAAGAACAATAGTGACCAAATGGGGAGAGAACAAGTTGTGGAATTGCTTAAAAGTGATAACAAGGCTTGAATTTGGAAGTATACATGGATAAATTAGAAGAAATAACTCCTGCAGGAGTGAAATAAGCAAGAGAGATGTTCTTACAGAATCATGGAATGGTTTGGGTTGGAGGGGGTCTTAAATTTCACCTCGTTCCACTCTGTGCCACGAGCAGGGACACCATCCAGTAATTGCTAAGAGCCCTGTCAAGCTTGTCCTTGAACACTTCCAGGAATCAGGCATTCACAGCTTTTCTGGGCAACCTGGTCCAGTGTTCCAGCTTGTTCTTGCCAGCTTTACATCCAGTGGGTTGAAGAAGGACCCTGTGTTTGGGGGGCAATGTGGAGGTTGGGGGGGCGGTGTGCACGTGCACATGTGGGTGTTTAGGTGACAGAAATCAGAAGGAAAAGAGTGCATTCCTCTTGGCAGAGGAACTCCCCTCCATCTTGTGTGCCTGTGATGCTGTACCTCCCTCCTGACACTCCTTTCATGTTGAAAAATCATCAGACATGAACAGTTTCTACATGTGCAACTTTTACGAGCGCTGCAATTGCACCCAAGTTTATAACTAAATGCAACTCATCATTATGGCAAACCTCTGTTAAAAAAGAGGTTCAGGCACATCCACAGTCCAGCTGTGGACAAGAAAAGGTCCATACCATGCAATCCCCTGACTGGCACTTTCTGAAGGCTGAGTGGAAAAAGCCACTGTGGTGTAGAACAATGTCAGGATTGAGCAGCCTGCCTAAGAGGAGGAGGCAGTGGTAACCCTGAGAGGCAGTACAACTCAGAACAGGAAATTTTATGGAGTCTCTTGCAATAAATGTTGTCCATGGGATTTCCTGCGGTATATTTAATGAGCTCCCCAATTACAATTGTGACAGGAATTTCACAGCATTATTCTAGTTCTTTGAGAGCTTTCTTTTTCAACTAAAAGTATCTTTGTTAAAAATTTCTTGGATTTGAATATAATCAGCAGGTTATAACTTTGTATTATAGAAGATCTTTCGTTCACTTTGTATCATAAACTAGTGTTAGTTCAAGTATTAAACGCAAACAGATATTTGAAGAGTGGTTGTCAAAGGAAGAAATGAGATGATCTTAGAAAAGAGGAGTTTGTGTATTTTGAACATTTACTAACTAGGCTGTAATCCAGATATCCTTTGTCCATGATTCAGATAAAACTTATACAGTATTTGTTGCTGTACATTACTGCTTCCTTTGCCTCTGTGAGGAGAGAAAAACATGGTTTTTCTTACACCCACTGATCCAGTCATTCCTCATTCCTTTCTTGTTTTGCCATTTCAGTCTCTTCCATTTTTTTGTTGCTCATTGTAATTTCAGCTTCAGTAGTAGTCATCTAAACATGCATACTTTTTATATATTTATTTCATTATTACTACTTTCATAGCATCTGTACTGTACACATTGCTAAGAGCATGGTGTTTAATGACCCTCAGTTACTTCTTTTTCTTACCTTGGGATGAAGGAGGCTGAGCTGTATTTGAATGCTTGTTCCTTTGCAGCGATCACCATGCGGCAACTGTGAAGGATGATTTGTACATAGTAATGTCATACACAAATTAAAAGTCGTGTTTAAGGTCACATTTTATTTTTTCATGGATGCTGTGACTAAATTTAAGATTTTTTGGCAATTATTTTATTGTTTTGCTTGCTTTTGGATGATGCAGTTTTCCTATGCTCAGTTTATTGGGTTATGAGGTATTCTGTATTTCAGGTAACATTGTAATGTATTCCTTAGCTTCTACATTGTTTTCCTTATGAAGATGATAAGTGATGCTCATCAGACTAAACTACTACTATGTGATCTCTTCATGTATAAAATAATTATGGAAAAGTTATTTTTTGAAAATAATGAAACTTTACAGTATAGAAGAAGGTACAGAATGTGCCATTACTGATCAATCTTGGGGTGGGGTGTTTGGTCTTTCACTGATATGAAAGTTCTTTGTACCTTTGAGGGCTTGTCTGTGGGTTTAACTCTAAATTATCAGCTCCCTCTATGAGCAAAGCATACCTACAAAATGTTGCTAAATTCATTATAATAGCTTAGTGGTTTGGTTTTGTTCAAGGCTTTCATCATCCTATGTCATCCTATAGCTTGGGTGATTTCTGTCTTTCCACATAATTTAATGCAGATAGTAAATAACTGTAAATCAGATGTTCTCTTATCTTACAAATACTTTTGATATTAATTATAGGATGTGTTCCAGCGAAATTTTAATGGAAGTGTTCTTAAAATAGTGAGGCTGGATGTTATTAGGATGTTTTACTATATATTACTATCTTTGTCTAAAAAGAAAAGTTGGAAAATTATTTTTGTATAATGAAGAAATGTAATTTATAGATAAGAAATATTTTCAATTCCCTTTCCACCTCTGTTTTTTAAGGAATGTTTCACAGATTCCATTATACTTCTAGAACAATATTTCAATACTGCTTTCTGTCATTTTTTAGATGCACACTGGTATATTGAGTTGGAAAGCACTTGTCTACAAAAGCACTTTTAACTGCATATTCTGCCTGCTGTATTATATTTTTATGACAATGCCCACAGCACAGAAAAAAGGAGGAAAAAAGAGAAACAAAATTAAGAAAAGAACACACACTGCCACCAAATTACCCTTTTTAATAGTTTATTCTATTTATTCAGACATTTCATAGTCAAATGGTTTCTTTTGGTCAAGTGCCCATATAATTGAGTTTAGAGTGTTGGAGCACACTGACCTGTTATGGTTATACAGAAACAGAGGAGAGAAGCATTTTCTCTTATGAATAGATTCTGTAATGACAGCGTGATCCACCTCTGAAATGTAAATATCTTCATTCTAAATATCCCTCACTACAAGTGGGACACCTTTATCGTCTCAATTTAAAGTTTTTAAAACAAACATCTCTCTTTGTAATATTATTTCCTCAACATAAATAATTCCAGTTGCTTAGGCATCCTGTACCTAAGAAGGCGTTTCCCAAGCAGGCATCTCTTTCTAAACACAGAACTCAATTGTAACAGAGAGAGCTGTAGCATAGTTTTGTTAATGACCTTGGCAGCCTTTATTTATTCCATTTCACATTCAGTTTTCACACTCTCATTCTCTGTGATATTGCTGCTCTTTGATCTCTCACTGCTTCTGTTGGGAACTGGGGATTTGCACCTTGTTCACTGTAGCACACAGGTGACTCCAACCTGTCCTTCACTGTCAAGTTCCCCATCTGTTTCCATCTATATTTGTTTGTGTAGCTCAGATTAAGCATTTTCACTGTTATTTATTCCCAGTTTGTGATAATCTAAACGTGAAACCAGTGGCTTTATGTAGTTCAGCTTTGTTAATTCCTTTGGCCACACTGCAAATGCCCTGTCTGACCATACAGCTACTGGCAGTGGTACTGAACAAAAGTTCCTGGTACCAAATTACTTGGAAAGGTGGGAACTACTGTGCATCAAATTGAACTAGGAGTCTGTTCCCATGCCAGGTACTGAGCAGTCTGAATTTCAGTGTCCTAATACAAGAAAATGCTGGTATTAAGGACAATTTCTGTTTGAAGGCAGTTGAAACTGGTTTAAGGCCCGCTCATTTCCCATGTTCCTACATGAACAGCTGTCCATGTCCCAACCCCATCATTATTCATGTGCCTGCTCATGGCCAATTTTCCATGTCAAATTTCCTTGCAGAAAACACAACTTTCCCCTGGGCTTTATTTCTTCTCCTATTCTGTCTGCCCAAGACGAGTTTGTAGTAGTTTGCTGGGCAATCATTTTACCTCCAAGTTGAGAAGGAAAGGACAGACATCCTGCCAGCTTCAGTCTCTTTGAAGTCTATCTGAGACAGCAAGCAATTGGAAAATATCAAAATGAAGTGGCAATTAATGATGTTTTTATGAGACTTCTATCAAATGCCTCAAATGTATTTCAGTGTTGCTGATTTTTACAATTAAAATGCCAAGATAGGTAAAGAACTGCAGTATTTTTGCCTTAGTTGGTTCCCTCTGGTTACTGTACATAAACTTGTAGGATTTCTTTCTTCATCAGTCCATGTGATGTCATACCTACTATAAGATTTTGGAGGACATAATTGCACAATTTTCTTATGAGCTTATGGTGATTCTTTTTCTAGTTTCACTATCTTATATTCTTTAAACTGTTTTAAGACATAGTTATCACAATTATTTTTATATACAGTGGAAGCATTTGAAATCTTGAGTATAAGGATTTAGGTACAGAGTTCAGATATGTCCAACGCTCAAATAAATCTTCCCCTATTCAAAAGTGTAGCATTAAATGCATATTGCCTCTCATAACAAGTTTTAATCACACCGGTTGAATCCCAAGCAACAATGGTGCAAAACTTCAGTAAGAAATATGAGGACTTTATTTCATGGTTGTCATGTGCCATCAGCTTGGAGTCCAGTAGAATATTCTAAATATAGAACTACATAGTGTTTCTCTACAAGAATGGATACAGTTATTTTGCAGCTGTAGGTTGAAAACTGATCTTTTTGAAAAACAAATTCCCTAAGTAGTATCTTAGTAAGGTAAGCTGTCAGTGCAAGTATTTTTTATCTTATATAATTGCTAAAAAGAGATCTGGAAAAAAAAAACTAACAGATGCATCTTTGAAAGATTAAAGTCATGTGTTCCCTGTGACTTAGAATGTGCTCAAGTGGTGGTAAGCAGGTGGAAAAGTCAGTTGAGTTCAGCTATAAAGTATGTTGTTGTAAACCAGAATGTGTGTAGTTAATTGGTAATTGGGGGTTCCTTTGCAGTGAGGAAACTTAATTGTGTGTTTGCCATATTTATTTAAGTAAACAAACTTATTTCAATAAACACACAGAATTCTATATTATAACGCAATTTAGATATTGTGTGACAATTTTTGAATTAACTAGCAATAATAAACCATCAATATATAAAAACAAATCAATAATGTTTTTACAGACCATTTGTGCCTTCCCTCTGTAGAGTTTAAGAACCTTTATAACCCATCATACTAAAAATGAAATTAGTGTCCAGAAAAAAGTTCAAGCTTAATATGAAACCCATTAAAGAGATTTATCTGAGTGTTGGGATGTGCTGGAATAGGCCTAGGAGCAAAGAGAGGAAATAGCCATTCTTTTGCAGCGATCTGCAAAGGTAAAAGAGTCAAAAGCACCCCCAGCAAAGCTGGATGGGTCTCTCCTGGAAGAATAGCTCTGGTTTTGTCTGGAATATTTTGTATCTTTCCAAACCTTCTTCTAGTATAGAACAATGTCAGTCACTAAGCATCCTAAACTCTAAACTTGCTCTCTAAACTTTGCAATTTGTTAAACCCTTAGAAAGGCATCAGGTAGCAGGAGTTCTTAGAACTGTCTGAGGGTAACACTCTATTGCACCTCCCTAAAGATAACTCATGTTGAAATTCATAAATAATTCAAAAATGCTTAGAAAAAACATGATTCATTGCAAAATATGCAACAGAGGCAGATGAAAAGTGACTACTTCCTGCCATTTCCACAAGGAGAGTTTGAGGTTCTGTAGTAAACTTAATCATATTTACAGCAGGATGAATAAGCAGTTGAATTTCATTCAGGTATTTGTTTCTGGTTTTGATGGATTTGCTGAGTCTGCATCCATGGACTCCTTGTGTTTGTTTGTGTGCACACAGAGTGTTCTCAATCCTAATGGAAGAAATATTTGCCTATTAATATTCACACAAGGAAATTATAGCAGAATAGCTGTGTGCTTATCCAGGCACCTGCCTGGAGCACATATTCTGAATATAAACAGTATTTAGGGCTCCTGTCCCTTTAGGAGAGCTCTTGATGCTTTCACTCCCATGCCTGCTTACACACACACCCACACACGTTTATATTTCTGCACATACATATCTAGTTATAAAGTCCAAAATTTAAAATGATAGGGTGTTGTATACTTTTGTTTAAGCCTTTTGTTTTATTACCCAAGAATTTTAGGAAAGGACTCTGGAATGAAAGATTGCAGTGGTAAAAACAGGAATTTGAGATGAAAAGCTCTACTTTTAAACTAAAAATGCACTAAGAATATTGTAAGTGCCATGGCAGAGTTGTGCTGGCTCCTTCCATGAGGCTTCTCCTTGATTTTGTAGAGTCACTGTTGTCAGTCGTGTAGCTCTTGAGAAGATGCTGGTGGTCACTTTGAAAGGTTACTGTGTTAATAGCTGACATCTATTAACTTTATACCGCTTTAATTGGATCCTTTCAGATGTTCAGCCAACTGGTCAGGCACACAGTGTGAGAGGCCAGCTCCCAAAAGCAGCAAGTCTGACAATATCAGTACAAGTAAGTCCTTCAAATAACTGCTATTACTTGTCAAATTTGCCTGTTTGGAAATCTAAACCTGGTGATATTATAGAATGTGATTTTGTGTCGTGAAATGTGCTGGTTACCTGCATCTTTTTCTTTAAAAAACAAAACAAAACAAAACAAATGTAGGCACTACTTGACTTTTTATCTCCACTGAGTGTTACATGAGGTGGTTTGGATGCAGGCCATGCTGTACACTCACTGCTCCAAGGGCTAACTGGGCTTTTCTTAAACAAAGTGTATCAAGTGACAAGCATTTGGCGATATCAGCACTGTGCAAAGAACTAGTGTGAGACCTCTGACCATTTAAGTCCTACTGAAAGCATAAAAAAATAAAGTTGTAAGTAGTGCATAACTTTTTGTATTGGCTGTCTGCAGAGGTTTGAATTTTACCTACTGTGAAAATCATCCTGGAAGTAAGAATAGCTCCTGTCGTATAATTTTTAAACACATCTGTGAGCATAAAAGGATGGTATTGCTACACTACTGGCAGTTTAAACTGGACAAATCTCCCTGCAGAGTGTTGAGTATGCTGATAGTACCCTGCTGTATGTGCCTCCATCAGTTTTAGCCCAGGTGGAGCAGTAAAATGAGTTACCCACTATTCAGGTCAGCTTGATGCTTAGATGAAATCTTTCCAGCCATCCAGACAAGTGAAAGAACACTTAAAACTGAAAATAGGCAAAAAAGGAGCCAGAACCTAGATCAGTATTTCATGCTGAGAGAATACCTGCTCTGATTTGGGAAATGGTTTCTCCTAGACCGCAGCCTGCACCACGGTCACCAAATTGCAATTCATGCCTGGTGGGCTATTTTTAAGTTGGTTTTTTGGGGTTTTTTTCCCCTGTCAGTTTACATGCCAAGACAAAACTCACCTATTTTTCTTTTGGGTTGGGATTTTCTTTGGGGTGTTCCTAAATGAGAACTTAATCCAGCTATTTATCAAATGTTTTCTTAAAATGCCCTTGTTGTGATGTCCTTTACATGCTGAATCTTCGTAAGCTGAGGTGAACTCAGGACGCTTCAAGTTTTTTATTCAGTAGTACTTTATTTCGTGTCTCTGACAACCTGACTTGGCTTTCAGTAAGCCTTCAGGCAGATTTCAAGGCATTTTTTCAATTCTTTATTTAGACTGTGTTTAATGTAGAGCAGAGACTGCCAACAGCTTATTTTTTTAATAAACCAGTAAATGAAGCCAATGAAAAAACAAGCAATATTTTTGTTTTCCACCAGTTAAGGACTGTGATATTAAAGAAAATACAGGCCATTCCACTCTGGCTTTATGCTGGAGTCCTGTAGTTTATAAGGGCCAGATTATTTATAACATAAAATTACTTGTTGTATGTATTTCTTTACTACCTGGTTCTTACAGTAAGGCTGAGAAATTCTTTAAAGGGCACAATTGCTGACTTTATTTTTGCAGGTAGTCTCATTTCAGTGAAATTATCTGCCAAAATAACGTTAAGCCCATTTTCTTCTTTTCTGTTCCCTCCTCACCTTTAAAATCCCTGTCTGATCTGGGCACCGTGTTTCTGCTGCATTAAGCATTATTGTTATAAGCACACAGTTTTTGTGATTGCCTGTATCAACATAACAAAATTGTTGGCTCTCAAGTGCAATGCAGTAAAATGCAGGAATGCAGCAACCATCTAGAAATGAATATTGCTCACTACTTTTTGTTCTTCCAAAAATAAAAGTGGTAAATACATATAAATGCTAATGAATTCTTCAATCAAAGCCAAGTCTAGTGAATATTTTAAATTAATAGTTGTATGACTTAAACTGCTGAAGATGATGGTGGCAGTCAGAGGCCACTCCAGTCCAAACTGTTCAGCAATTCCACGTATTTTCGCAGGGTATTGCTGCAAACTAGGGCAGGGAATTAGTTCCAAATATATTGGTATCCAGAAAGAGGAAACTCCTGATTTGTTTATAAAGTACTTGTGTGTACACTATTATCTGTAATGAGGTTGCTTTTTTTAATTGATCAGCATTAAAATCTCAAATCAGTGAAGCTCATCACATGAAATTTGCATTTGTTGGTGTGGGAAATTATTCTTTTTTAATTAATTTAACTGTTTTACAGCTGTGAAGCCTTGAGCATTCAATGATATTTCCTTTCTATTTTAGGAAGCATAGCAATCATTGTTCCTCTTGTTTTACTGGTGACTTTGATCACTACTCTGGTAATTGGACTATTTCTTTGCAAAAGAAAACGAAGGTAAGTAATTTGATATTGATGTTCCCTTGAATTTAGCTGCCTTAGAGCTGATAATGAATCTGGGGAGTTGTACTAGACTTCTTAACTCTGGCCATTTCTTCAAAGGCCATGTTGGGTGGCCAGGGAGGCAGGGAGTGTTTCTGCTGCATGCACACACCTGAGAGAGCTGCTAATTTTCTTGTGTTCAGAGAAACAAGAATGTGATGTTGATGGTGATGCAGATTTAACCAGGAAAGATTCCTAGTAATGAGGACATGGCCCGCTAGGGAAGACCTGAGCGGGAATCAGACAGCAAACCATTTATTTCAGGCCTGTAGCTGTCCTGCTCATTGGCCTTGAGCAGCTGTCTTCCTTTCTCCTGGGGCTTGTTACCCCACCTCTCAAACCAAGATAATGTCTTGTTGTTAAGTCCTTTAGAAATATGTGATGAATCTGCTGTTTCTGCAAATGTGACCATTTATGAGGCTGTTTCAGTCCTCCAGGCTAAAAGAATCTTTTAAGTTACTATGATCTGGCATCTCCCCTGCAAACTCTGGTGTAAACTAGTAAGCATTAATTTTTTAAACCTTTTTGTAAAGGCAACAAGATAAATACATTCCCTGTCCATACTGGTATTAATGCTGACCCTGCCAGGCTCCATGGATGTCATTATGTGCTGCTGTACCCGAAACACAAACTGTAGTGATGGCCAAATCCTGAAAACCAGTTGCTGGCCTGTAAATTATTTAAGGTTTTGAGAATCACTTGTTAAATAATAGATTTTCAGTAGAGAAATAGAACTAGCCTCCATAAAGGATTTTCTTCTTAAAATTATATTTGAAAATATGTTTTAGAGTTATTTTATCTCCTCACAGAAGACTGTCAAGTACTAAAGTAGGTGTAGTTGTTCAGCACTTGTATGCTGCAGTCAAGTGCTTATTTTAGAAAATATTTTTTTCTATGCTATTTCTTAAAAATGCAGGTCATTTAGTATATTGGATTTCAAACACTGACTGCAGTTCTTTCAACCAGCAAGAGGACTCTACTGTTATCATCCTGACTGTGACCTCCCTATTATTCCCTTGTAATTCTAGGGAACATATTGCATTTGGAAAAAAAATTACCCTCTTGAGGTTATTTCAAGTGCTCAGAATGAAATCACCTCCTTAGCTAAGAGAAATGAATTCAGCAACTGAAACAATTCAATTCAATCACTTATCTTTACTGATACCTAATTCAAGGTTAAAAATAAGACTCCGTCTTTTACCAAAGCTTGAAAAAAAATCAAGTGGAACTTCAGCTTTCCAATAACCACTGGCACGGAATACAAGCTGGAGCTACAAGAAGTTCATACATTTTTAATGCATTGTAATGAAACCATTTGCTCGTCCTTAGCTTACAACTGACTTGGGGCAACTGATTTGAAATAGAAGGGAACTGGATGAGGGAGGGAACGTGACTCAGGTCCACTCCATTCCTATGGGGAATCTGCAATGAGTTTTAAAGGCTTTCCTTGGGAAAGTGAAGGAAATCTGGAGATAATCAGAGAAAGTCAGGGTTTATTAGACAACGAGTTAACACCTTGTATGATTCACACCACTACAGCCAAACTGAGAGAAACAGTGGCATTCTACCTCCAGCTTTTGTGAGATCTACACACAGACTCTGACTGTTACTTTGCTTGGAAAATGGAAGGATTTGCTGATTGGCTCTGCAGGAAACACTTTTTCATCCCATTGCTTTTAGATATTAAAGAGGAACATAATATCCAAGAAATTACTCGAAAACTGTCTGACTTCTCCTTTTCTGTGTGTTTATGCATTGTAGGACAAAAACTATCAGAAGACAACCCATGATAAATGGAGGAATCAATGTAGAGATCGGCAATCCATCCTATAACATGTATGAGGTGGGCCATGACCACAGTGAAGGTGGTCTTTTAGCCTCAGATTTTACTTTAAATGCAGAAAAGGTAATTTTTTCTCTTTTCTAGTGGCAAAACCACTACTTATTTTATGTCTTACAAAGGTTTTGACTTTAAACGTAATGAACAGAAGCACAGAAAAATGACATTTAGATTTAGTTAACGAATATAAAAGCAAGTTGCATTTCATTAGAGTAAATGTCATGTATATATTAACAGCTGGTTTGTAGTCTGATTCTTGCTGATGATCATTTTTCCTAGTACCTGTATTTTACCAAAATAGTGTTAGAACTGAATTACACAGTGAGTTTTTTGTCACAGACACATCTGCCTTAAGTTGCCAAACCCCAAAAGAGTCTATGCACAGACATATGAGACTAACTTATTTCACACCTGAAAACTTCCAAAGGCATAAAGAATTGGGATTCCTGGCAGGATAGATAGATTAAATGTTTGCACAAAGCTAGGAAGTATCATCATTTCCTTGTGTAAGATGCTGTCAGTTCTGCAGCACCACTCAGCAGTGACTGAGCTCCCTGAGTGATGTGACACGGGATGAACAGGGTAATGCTGCCATATCTTTCCTAGAGCTCCCTAATCAGACATACACCAAAGGGCAGCCACCCCTCTGTGGCACTTCTGACAAAGCAATAACAGGATTACTGATAGCTCTAGGAATGTCATTGCTGAATCACGTAGTCAGGGTGCTGAATACAGGAGGTAAGCTGAAAATGGAGTTACTCACTGGAGGCAGAAGGACTGAGCCAGAGCTTATTGTGAAGTCTGGCTCTAATCCTTAGTGGAAAATGACTGTAAAATGCTGAATTTTATTTTTCGTGCTGAGGGATACCTGCAAGAAAATTTTCTTAAACGCTAAAATATTGTCTTGAATTGCTGCACTGTTTACTTAACAGTGTTGATAATTACACATGGAAAATGCTCTGCTAGCACAGAAACTAAAATTTTCTGTTTATACAGGCCAGATACATAGGGGGAGGGCCCACTGCATTCAAGCTTCCCCACACAGCTCCATCAATCTACCTAAACTCTGACTTGAAAGGACCACTATCAACAGGGGTGAGAAATGATGATTCAAATCCATTTCATTCCACATCAGCCCCTTTCTAAAGAAAGTTTGTCTGTCATTTTTGGTTAGAGGCATTTTCTGTTTGTTTTTAATTTTGGTGTTTTTTTTCTTTTAATGGAAAGAAGAACAACAGTAAATAATACATTTTTCAATTTGAAATAAAGGGTCCCTCCCTGCATACAAAATTTCATTTGTACCCATCATTGTAACACGATCTAAAACTTCAAGTTTGTTTTTGCAGAGGCATGAAACAATGTGATGCTTTTTCCATAACATTATATAAGTTTAGCGTGGTATTCACAGCCATATATCTTGATGTATTTGCAGTTCTTATGTAATTACAGGCATTTATTGAGTTTAGCAAACAGAAAGATGATCCCAAAGATGGAAACAAGTGTTTTTATTTAAGAGGAATTTGATGCACACCAAAATTAACACTCTCCTTTAATATTTGCAATGGGTTTTTTTTTATTGTTCAGTTTTCAATGGATTTGTATCATAAACCAGTTCCTTTTAAAACGTCAGATTTTTTTACTACAATTAGCATTATGTTTGCAAACACTGAAATTCAAACTACAAAAGGGATGTCAACATTCATTTTCATGTGCCTCAAAATATATTCATCTTTTGTGCCATTTATGTTCTTGCATGATTGTAATATGTTGTATTTGGTAGCTTAACAGTTTTTATAGGGTGTGATTTTTCTGGTGAAACACAGAACCATGGATGGTGAAAGATGGGATATTTGCCCATCTGTAACATTAACTCTTAAATTCTAGTCACTCCAGTTTCCTTCTGTACCTCACTGTACTGAATGATCCTATCAGTAGCCACTCAAAGAGGTATCATGAGGCAGAGGTTACTATTATATATAATTTTAATAACTCCATAAGGCACTATATAGATGCCAGTGTCTCTTCTGTTGTGCTTATCATCCGTAATAATGGTTGTCAATGAGATGAAAAGTCCTGATGATTGGAAGAGAACTAAATTTCTGTTCTCTTAAATTTCTGATTATAATCCTGGGCTCAGAAATGGTGTTAATCAGCAGGGAAAGGAAGAACTAAGGCTCCAGACATCTTTCCTTCCTTATTTCTCTGGGTGTACTCAGGCTATTTGCAAGTCAAGAAAACCTACCCATTTCTGGTTTGGGTAATTTAAAGTTTAGCCATTTCTTATGTACACCAAACAGATTAATTTACCTATTTTAGAGCTTGCTGGTGTACCACTGAGTATTTGTGAAAGCACAGCTGTCCTGTCCCATTAGTTTTAAGGAAGGGGAAGATTTTGACCACAAGACACCCTTTCCAGTTATTATAGCAAAAAGCTGAACATCGACTTGGATAGCAAAGGTTTTCTAGGGACAATAAGGGCACAAAGCGTGAAGAAAATAGTAGAGACATGACAGACCCTAGACAGTGTTCTCTCCTTAGCCTGAGCAACAGGAAAGAAAGCTTTCCTCCATGTTATACATCCTTCTGTGCTGTCAGACCCAGGAGATTTCTCACACACTGAAGCGCTTTGCAGCATTAAAAATGGACTTGTCCTATACTGAAGTACCACTCATTTCAATAGATATTTTTCATTACAGTCCAAACTACCAAAATTGTTGAGAAAAGACTTCTCAGTCTGTAACTACTATGATATATTAACACTTATGCTGGTTTATTATTAAAGTTTAATTTACATTACGGAAGTATTGAATTTTTTTGGTCAAATCATGTTGTGTATTTGGGCCACAGAATTCGAAAACATGGTCAGCTATTGATGGGATGCTGATGTCTTAGAACAGGTAATATATGGAAACTGTTGGCTGCAGTTTCCTACTGTTAAACTTGTCACATGGTCTCACAGTGCACCTTCTCTATAAACTCCTTCATATCTATTCTGCAATCCTCCAGTGTAATAAGGTGGACAAGTCAACTTCAAAGACATTTTTTTCAAGGTTTTTGTTTAATTTTTGTCATTGTTTTTATGGTTTTAATATCATAATATGCTGCATGTCATGTCATTTGTTATTTTAATAGCATGTCTCATCATGAATTTAATTTTTAACTAAATAATTAACTCATTATCAGGTTTTCAGACGTCAAGGTACCTATTAAATATGTCCCGCTGTATTTTATGTGTACTTGTTCTTGCTTTAACAAAACCATTTCCATTGCCATAAATGTTAATTTTGGTTTAATCTGGCTGATCTAATGTTTTATTAATTTCTTTGCAGCCAACAAATTACGCCAATCCAGTATATGCAAAGTTATACGTGGATGGACAAAACTGTCGGAACTCCTTAGCAAGCGTTGATGAAAGAAGAGAACTTCTTCCAAAGAAAATAGATATTGGGATAAGGGAGACTGTGGCATAATCTGCTGTTACCTTTTATACTCTGTATAAATGTATAAAATATAAGGATTACTTTTCTATGTACCAACAGTATTATAATTGTTTTGGCATCAGCATTACCTCTGTTTTTTGTTTGGTTGACTGTTTTCTGGGTTTTTCTTTTGCTGATGACTTTTGACTGACCATTTGTAAGGTATTTTTATGAAAAAGAAACTGCACTACGGTACAATTTACAACAATGCTGCTGAAATAACACACCTTTAAATTTGTTAAAATGGCAAACAACGTATTCGTTTGTAGCGTGAAAATGAGCAATCTATTTTCTATGAACTTTTTTGGTTCTACTTAATCGATGAAGATGGTATCTGCACTTTTTCATTATGTAGTTTGGAAGCTGTAGTACAGTGTGTAACTTTGTTTATTTTTAAATGGTGGAAGAATGATTGAATGGTCTACTCTCTTCTTTGTGCCCATTAGAATTTCTCTTCAGATCCTGATTGAAGCTAGATAACCTTTCACAAACAAACATAACTTGCTTTTAAATTAGCTTTAGGTTGCCAAGAAGTAAACAAGACTATAGAGATGAGACATCTAATGATCTGCATGAACACAATGATTATGTTTCAGAAATTCAGTGACTGTACATGATATACTAAACATATATACCATGTAAACAAGCTTTGTATTTATTAAAACCTTATAGAACATAGTAAAGATATATCTTGGAAGCTGAAACCTTACTTGCTGTGGGACAAAGCATCTGAACTCCAACAGTCCTGTAGGACAGTAGCCACCCTAGAGCACAAGAGGGCATTGCCTACACATGTGTTACGTTTTTTCACTTAATCACACGCATTACTTACGGATTAATAATTCCCCAACATGTACCGAGCAGTAGGGAAAAAAAACAAACCCCAAACTTTAAGCACACTCAGATGATCACAGCATTCGGTTTTGACAATCACAAAAAACACCCCCCTCATGCCTGTTTAGTAATATTAAAAGAACTCAAAACACAGCAGTTTCTTTAAATTAAGATAACCTGTGGTATTGTTGAGGTAAAACGAACCAAATTGCATATTAGTGAAAACCTTGCCAAAGCCCAAGTTTCAGTAGTCTGGGTTAAAAGTCAAAATCCAGTTCTCAAAAGTGAAAAGCATCAGTATCAGTTTCCAGCACTTCTCTGACCTGGTCTGCTTTCTGTTGTTGCTAAGAGGCAAAATCTGACTCACCTGTTTTAATTTTGATGGAAATAAAGGATACAATTGCTTTCAGGTTTGAACTGAATCAAAATATTTTATACATAACTTTAAAGGCACAAAAGACGTATTCACACATATGCTGTGGAGGACTCTTCCTTCCTCTGCTAGACATGACTGACTTTTAGCTATCATAATATATTAACCTAACAGATTAAATATGTTTGTGGTTGCTCTTTATTCCCTTTGTACAAGCATTACAAAAATAACTGCTGTTTTATAAAAGATTTTTGTTGTACTATTGTGCATGCATACTACCTATTTCTAAACTTTGCCATATTGGGGCCTTTATAAAACTCTTGATTTATGTAATACTAGTGCAATTTTGCTTGAACAATGTTATGCATATCATAAACTTTTTCAGGTTCTTGTTTAAGTACATTTTTTTAAATTGAACAGTATTTTTCATTTTGGTTATAATAGTCATTTTGCCTATGTTTCTACAATGAAGTGTTAAATACTTTATAAAAAAATTGTTGACTGATTTATTTAAATGAAAAATCTACATACTTAATTCAGTGTGCTGACTAATTTTTAAATTTAACTTATAAAATGAAAACTACAAAAGAGTAAATTGAAGCAAAAGAACACTACTTTGTACAAATGGCTAAATCCCTTTTCTTAATGACAATTTTTTGCTTTTTATACAAATTCTGCTTGAATGTTTTTGCAGCTCTGCACGTGTTTGGATAACTTAGGTGTATAGCTGTACATTCTGTCAATAGAATTTTAAAATTATTATTTTTTCTATAAAAATACTGTATTAAATAGTTTCATACCACTCAGCTATGATTCCACAGGTTCTGCCTTTATTCTGCTGACATCACCAGAGATGGATTAGGCCCTCATTTTTTTCCATAATTAGAGTTGTTATTTGGTGTAAGTAGTTGAACATTTCAGAAATGTTATTACTGTTTATTTTCTGGCAGAGAATCTCTTCAATACTCAGGTAGACCTAAATTTTAACTAGTGGGTATACAAGTAACATGAGGTAGAAATCATGAACTCATGAAATTTACTTTCTGTGATGTCTCGCATTTTCTTTCAGTGAGACATTTTTATTCACTTTACCCTCGCTCGAGAGCAAATTGTTTTTAAAAAATTAAAT
Organism: Pseudotriccus pelzelni; assembly: GCA_035584735.1. NCBI lineage: Eukaryota > Metazoa > Chordata > Aves > Passeriformes > Tyrannidae > Pseudotriccus > Pseudotriccus pelzelni. Next base: position 4,925,567 of record JAWMRA010000164.1, read on the forward strand.
TTATTTTTTTCCTTAGAAATACACAGTTGATGTCAGTGGAGCTATTAGATATTAGATCAGAATACACTTGTAAGTTATGTAGCAGAATTCTGATGGAGATATTGAGCTCTACCACTGCCATGCTTGAAGATCTTTACAAATCATTGTAATAATCCCCAATGGATTTCTTGTTTGTTTTGTTGATTTCTTTTTTTTACTTTACCAAGGTTCTCCACAGGAATTGTTTCCACAATCTTTTAACAGTCCCAGAATCCACAGGCTCTGGTGCTGTGCAGAACCCATAAGCAGCTGAAGGGTGAAAGATTGAGCCTGATCAACAGCCTGTGTGTGCATCCTCAGCTCAGTAAAATATTTTTGGGCATGAAATTCTATAAAATTTTACAGGGAACGAGAAAAAAGTTTTTAACTTTCTACATTTCCACAGCCTTCTTGCTGTTATTAATGCCACACTATTTGTGTTGTAAGTTGACACAAAATTAGAAGGAAAAAAACCTGGCTAAATGTGCCTGAATCACTGATTAAGGCATCTGTCTCTTCAGGGTGTAGTTGCTAGACTTTTTCTAGCTGCTTTCCTGTGAAAGCATTGAGTACTAACAGTCATGTGAAATGTTAGTACTGTTCTATTTCATGGAATTCACCATGGTAAAATTTTTCTTCCACAGTACTGATGATTTTTTCTTAGCAGTGTGAAGCAGTTTGTGGGTTCCATAAATACCAGGTATTAAAATTATTCAGGGAAATTCTGATAAATCTAACCCTGAAATACACTGTTGATTGACCATTTACTTTTAGGCTAAGGTATAGCCATATTTTCAATCAGCAGAAAACAAAAATACATGTAAACTTGAAGGGGGACATGATGTGCTCCATCACAAACCAGGCTCTAAAGTTCTTTGCTGAATGGAGAATCTCTATGAAAAACCTACAGAAAAAAAAAAAAAGAAAAAAAGCTTTTGTGCCAAACTTTTATTAGTTCTGTCTAATGGATCTTTTTTTCTCCCACAGAGGTTATACTAGTTATTTACCAGTTATATATACTAGTTATACCAGTGCTCTGGATTCTCTGCCTTGTGACAGGCCTCTTGGTCTATGCATGTGTCTGCATAAACACTAAATTATGACACCAAAAGTTCAAAATGACAAATCGAAATGGGTGATGCTCTTGGTACTTTGATTATTCATTCTACACAAGTGAGATTACCATCATTATTGCAGTCCTGGGAAGCTCATTTGAGAATATTTATTTTGATTTGCATTGTTTTATTGTTTGGTTTTGGTTTTGGGTTTTTTTTTTTCCAAGACAGTCATGGTGTTTGATGTTTGCAGAAGGAAAGCTCTGCAGTGGAATGCTTTTAAAGTTTCTACATAAGTTTATTTTCTAACAGTAAGGTTGTGGAGAAGGTCCTAATGTAACAGCAATTATTTTATGTAATGGTCAGAATCAGTGCAGTCACGTGCATTACTTGAATGTTGTGTAAACACATTGCAGAAGATTTATTTCACATGAAAGTGCATAATGTATCAGAATAGAACCAAGTATCTTCTCATGCATCCCCCTTTTTGGAGGATGAAAAGATGATACAGGAAAGCAATGTCAGTGATGATAAAACGTCCTCAAGGTAGTTGGTCTTAAGAGTAAAGAAAACTTTCATGTGGAACAAACAGACCAACAGTGAATCTTGTCTGTCTAGTCCTGGGTGTCTCTGCAAAAGTGTTGAGGCATTTGGAACGTTTCAGGTCTTAGATGGGCAGAAGGATGGCTGACAGAGAAAATGATAATTTATCATCCTGGTTTTACAATTTGTTGTGCTTACCATCTCCTCATGTGAAATACAGTACTGGTTTCTAATTTAGTGCCCATATTGTAAGGTGACAAAAAGGAGGAAAAAAAAAGCATAAACCATGTTTTTGCTTCCCTAGGCCAGCTGCATATCACTTAGTACATGTTGTGCCTCTCATGACCTCTGACAGTGGCCTTTAAAGAAGTGCTTGTGTAGAGGGAACTGTCTGCTGGCCTCAAAAGGATGTAAAATGAGTTTTTCCTGGAAAGAAGATACTACTATCCTCCCCACATGCTACAAAACCCAATAATGATCCATTTTTGAAACAAAACAAAACAAACAAAACTCCTCTCAAAAAAAGTATTTTTAAAATACCAAGATATGTACCTATATACAATGTGTATGGTATCAGAACGGATGTGTAGTTACTCTGAGTAAAAACTCATTTTCACAGATGAGTAGAAAAGGAGGTCTGAAACTACCATGGAAACTCAAGGGAATTATTAATTTAGGATTACTGTTAAGCTCTTTTAAAGTGTGTGTTCAAGCTGGATGGGAAAAAAAAAAGGATTATACAAGCTGGTCACTGCATTTTTCTTAAAATATTTCTTAAACGAACCATTTTGAATATTACAAGATCTGGCACCACTAAAGATTTCAGACAACGAGCTGTGCAGTCCAACAGTTTCTCATCCAACAGTTTCTCACTCGTGTTTCATGTTGGTAATGCACAAACAGCAATCTCTTGTCACATAAGTAGGTGTTTGATGATTCATTAGTGATAAACAGGGTAAGATAAGCATGTGTAGACTCACAAAAGCAATAACTGAAGAGATGATCTGCTCAACAGATGAGTGTTCAGGCACCTCAATAGCTCAGGAGGTTGGCAAGGGCCTTGGGGAGGGGTTTCCCTCTCATTGACACAGCTGGATGTGCTGATGTTTAAATCATGATGTTTAAATCTGGTGAGCTGTGTGTGCTGCACACTGAGCTCTGTAATCAGTGCATAAATCAGGACAGGAGCCTCAACGGTCCTGTCCAAAGAGCAGCAGGCAATGACAACACATTTTGAATTCCATTGATGACTAAGGTTTGGCACCCCCCACATGGCTAATAAGGTATCCCTACCTTATGGATGGTGGAGTGTTGGTCTATCAGAAAACCAGGAACGAAGCCTTTCCTTCATGGGTGCAGGAAGCATGGCCAGGTGACCATTCCTCTGACTGGAGTGCACCACCACCTTGGAGACCGTTTCCCTGGATAATTGGCTGTCTCTAGCTTGTGTGTCAGACTTGAGCAAACCACGTCGGCTCCCATGGTGGTTAGAGCAGCTGCTTGGAGCTCCATTCTCACGACTAACAGGTCTTACTCCCAGCAGGAGGCTGCTTGTCCCCTTCATTCAGGTGAGCAGCCTGTACCTTCCCCTGAGAAGTGGATACAGATTGGATAAACCCCCTAGTTTTCCTCTGGGGTATGCTGACTGTAGGTAACTCACAGCCACACCTGCCTGTGTTTCCCTTTCAAGAAACATGGAATGGAAAACATTGTGATTTCATTTGAGAGCGAAAAAGAAGGTTTACTCCCCTTTTCCTTTCATGAAATCTCAAAAGATGCAGGGAAAGCTTAGACATATCCTTGTGGATGATGTGCCTGCAGTGTTTGCCTGTAGACCTGCTTCCAGTGCGAGGCCAAACCTAAAGGGAAGCAGTGCCAGGTAAGTGACCTTTCTTTCCAGAGGGGAGTGATGCTGTTAAACTGTTCAGATACAATGAGTGTGTCCTGCACTGCGTTTTGCTGGAGCAAGTCTCTAAACTGATTTTCTGCCTGTGTGTCTGCGGGGATCTTGATAATTTAATGGGGAGAGTTTTTCCTGAGACACCACAGTGCTGGCAGTGTCTGGCAGCAGGATGCTGATATCTCAGTCTGGCTGTCCTCTGAGGTTGGGAAATGGAATTACACAGGTTGTTGGTGGCCCTTTTTACTGGGATTTGTCCTTCCTAGTGACTCACATGACTCCCAAATTTCATGCAGTGGCTCCCAATGTTGGCAAGTGTGAAGTACAGCAAAATAGACTTTTGGAATCATATACCGCTGGATAATGACACACTGTCACTGTGAACCTACCAAAAAAAAACCCAAAAAGGAAAAAAACAATCAAAAACCAAACCAAAACCTAAACCCAAACAAACAAACAAACAAACAAAAAAGAAAAAGGGACCACCAAAAAATCCAAAACCAAAACAAAAACCCCCTACATATTTTATCTGTTGACTCTAAAGCCCAGATCTTGACAAGAGCGTTGGTATTATTTCCATAGCTGACATCCTTGTCCAGAACTTGCTGTCTTGTAATTAGCAAACCCTCTCCTGTGGGAGCTGACTCCCATAGTCTACAGAAATTTGATATTCTGGAAGCCTTGAAAAAGTTTGGAGGGAGATGCTTAATATCAGTTTGGGAAATGCCCAACAGAAATTCTGCACACTTGTGAAACATACGTATTTTGTAAATCAGGAACCTCAAACTTACAGAAGTGTCAGCATAGCAGGTAGAGTCATGTTGTTATTTTGAGGTGATAGATGTCCATAAGCAATTTTCTTTTAACTGGAAAAGGAAGCAATGTTTAATTGATGTTCCCACATACTGGGGGAAGGGTCTGTCACATTTTATACATCAGAAGAGATGTCCTTCAGGAAGAATAAAACAAGATGTGATCAGTGGTCTGTCTTAGGTTAAGGTTTCCCTTCTCCAGACACATCTGTAGATCTGAATATCTCTCTTTTACCCCATCCAGAAATATAATGTGCATATCCTGCACTAGCAGGTGTGTACACTCATAAATGCTCTACTTTAAAAGTCTGATCTTATTTGCTGCTTTTCATAGTAAGAGGATTGTAGGATCCAGGTAGTTTTAAGGTGCCCTCTGCATCCTCCAGCGATCAGAGCCCATTTGTTGAACTACTCTAAGCCATGAAATTATGCAGTGCTGCACATCTGTCCTTACTGCAGGAGTCATACTACTCTAACTACGGATCCTTGCTAGTCATTTGAATTTCTTTTATGCAGTAAGACCGTACCAGGTCTCTTTGTACAAGAGAATAGATCACTGGGCAGTAAAGGCTGGGCTGCATGTGAGCTCCCCAAGGCTGGTGTGCAGCCCCTACTTCCCCAGGCTGGAGATCCCATGGACCTTTGGTGCCCTTTCCGTTGGCTGCGGTGAGCTAAGGAGGTACAAAAAAACCCCATCTACCCCATAGGGCATTGTAGTTCAATAGACAGCCTGAAAATAGGTCTGTCATAAAGAGAGAGTGACCTTCTTGGGATTTGTCTGGATGTGCGTGATTGGGTTCAGACATTGCTCTGATGTGTCTTATCTGATGCTTTTCAGAAGATGTTAAGCCTTTGTGAAATATGTGTGATGATTTTCTGCATATATTTAGCTATTTTATTCATCTTGAAATTCCTGAAGTCCAGGTAGTTCATTACCCTGAACTGTATTTTAAAGTAAATTATTCTACAACTGTAGCTTTAGTTCAATTTTTCTTTAGTTTGTTTCCCACACTGCAGAGTCAGATATATTTTTCTCCTGTTCTTAATGAAAGTGAATATAATAAAACATAATGCCTAATTTGAGATTGATATTATATATATACTACCACAGTTGCGTCTGACAGGATTAAGTTGTCCTTTTTTTCTGCTTAAAATTAAAACATTAATGTAGCTTTCAGTGATAGGTACTAAAACATCTTTATAAATATTTGAAAAGATGCTGTTCAATGAACTGTGCAAGATAGGAGGCTGACCTCACACAGCTAATTAATTACCACAATCAGAGGAACTCCAGACAAAGTATCCTCTCCAGCAATTTGAGAGGTAATTAACATTCATGTCTCGCAAAAGTCACTTGACTTCCAATTATGATTAAATATGCAAGGTCATGGGGACACAGCAAGTGAAAGAGCTGAAAGTAATCCCCTAGTACGGTGGCAGCAGTTGGGAAGTTATGTCAGGCACTGAAGGACTTCAAGAAATATGGATTACCTGTCCTCATGTCCCACTGTGCTGGGTGAAGGACTGATAGAGAACATCTCCACCAACGTTTTTGACCTCACTTCTTTTGATTGGCAAAATTCTTTGGATCAGCAAAATTCTTAAGTTGTTATTTCCAAAACTGAATCACACTGGAAATTTACAGTTGTCCACAGGCCTCAGCAAAATATTGCCTACCCAGTTTTAAGAGTATCTGTCAAACTGTGTGACTGCTCTCATGGATTTTACTATCAAATGGAAAACTCTTACAGGATTGAGCAACATCTCTTGTCACTGAAAAGTCCTAATCAAGAACATCTGACTGGACATCAGTGCTCTTCCTTAAGGAATACCAAAATTGAAAGAAACAATATTACATTACTTTTAAGGGACTATGATCAGCAGGGCAACCCCCTTTTTTTCATACTAAGTCCATACATCCATTACCATCTGTGTCTACTGCTATAAATATTTTAAAATGAGAGTAACATATTTTAATACTTGAAAATAACTTAATAGTATTTTGTTCTCTCATATATTTTAAAAGTAGACTTTAAAAATACATATTATTTTGGAAAATGAATGTGTGAATGAAGTAATAAAATAATTGAGCTTAACAAGTACATTAACTCTAAATGAAAGAGCAAGTCATTTACCATAATGACAATTTAATCAAAAAACAGCAATCATATTCTCTGTTTAAATAGCTATATCCCATAAATGCAGTTTGACAGCCTAAATTCTGTCACATATTACTAGAACACATCCTATTTTTGTGGACATCATTATTATCAGAACAGTTGTTACAGTCCACCAAAGAGAAAAATGCTGAGGTCAGTCACCCGACGCTCGTTGTCACTCTGGGGTGTTAATTGCTACCATGTCAGCCAGGAACAAGCAATAACCTGTGAACATTGAAACTCCATTTCAGTGCTGCCTCAAGTGTGTTTATTTGTACAGCATGATGTAAAATATTAAAGAACATTTCACCCTGAGAGGAGCTTGGTGACTCTCCAAAGGGGAGGAGGTAAGAAACGTTACCCTTCACTGGGACAAGGAGCAGTTAATTAGTCCATCAGGAAGAGATGCCTCCCGATCTAATAATGCAACAGTTGTGTCTCAGAGGAAGTGAAACGAGGAGCTTCTTAATTAAGAAAAAACACCTACACAGTCTTATAACAGCAAGTTTCAGAGAGCAAGATTAAATCTGGGCCGAGCCCTCGGGGAACTCAAAAAACTTGCTTGGCTCCATGAACAAGTGTTGTGCACCAAGAAGGGACTGTCTCCAAAGGTGCCACTTCAGAGGTGTGCTGCAAAAGGATGAAGGCTCCAGGAGGTGCATGGAAAACCTAAAATCAAAAAAAAAAAAAAAAAGAGGAGAAAGAATGAGATTTATGACTTGGTGGGGTTGGTCATTTGCAACTATTTTGAATGTTGATATTGTGAAGAAATACTCGTGCTTACATTTTCCCTTAGCTGGCTGAAGCTTTGAGGGAGGGCAAAGTACAAGACAACAACCGGGCACTCCGCACATGAAGGTAAGGTAAAACTGTAAAGCACTTGATTACTACCTCTTGACAGTTTCCTTGGCTTCTAAGAGTATCCTTGAGAGGCTCCACAGGGCACCTGAAAAAACCTCCACCGATGATGCACGAGCCCTGTTGAGGGATTCCACACACACATCAGGACAGGATGAAGTCTCCTCCCCTCTCTTGGGAATCCAGAAGGTTCCACCAGCAGGCTGAATGATACCGGGGACCTCACATGAACCCTAAATATCTCCAGGGACTCTTGTTACAACGATTTTGTGTCACTTTCTGTGCAATCAGAATCAGAAATAATAGTGGCATGGTACATAAGCAGGGCTGAGTCCAGGATTCAGTGTCCCACATTCTGCTGCTTGCGGATGAAAAATACTAACAGCATTGCAGTGCAGAAGTGGAAACAGTTATACCCCAGTATTTCCCAATTAATTAATCAATTTTGGCCATCTGGGTATTCTGTTTCAAGTTGCTTGGAATATTTAACCAAGAAAAATAGTCTAGCCAGTAAATCACCTTATATATGAGATGAGATTCTTTTAATTCTGGTTTTCAACGATTTTTGCTTGGAATATTTAACCAAGAAAAAGAGGCTAGCCAGTAAATCACCTTATATATGAGATGAGATTCTTTTAATTCCTGTTTTCAGCTATTTTTGAGAGTATCTATGAGTAACCAAAGCCTGTAGGACTCAGCTACCGGCAACATCTTATTTCTTAAACTAATTTCAACACTTTCTTATTCATATTCTAAATACTAAAATGCATTTCTATTTCTTAACTGTTTTCATAGGGTTTTTTTACTTCCTACTATCTATGAAGCGGTTCCCTGGCAAGTTGAAAAAAGTCAGGAAAATTAAGTGGATTTCCATGGACATGGATATTATGAAATAGAGTTCTTTGTATGGAGCTGTTGCTTTTATTTCTACTTACCGTAATTTTAGAGTTAGAATTACAGTTAAAAAACTTGTGATGTTTTGGAAGATCTGAATGACAGAAAAATGGAGTCATACTCATTATAGATGACAGAAACCCTGTGGACAGCACTGAGGGAGGGAACTATTTAATTAACAATAACAAATACAGAATCACAGGGCTTGACAGTACCTCAGGCAGTCTTATTGCCCTCTCTGTGTTTCCCAAACAGCATCAGCTACAGCTCAGCCAGACCCTACAGGCATTTCTCCAGAATTTTTGAAGACTGACAGCAATGTCCTTAAACAGCCAATTTGAGCACTTGCTGTCCTTTTCTTTTTTTTTTTTCCTTTGATCATGCATATGTCTCGGTTTCCACTGCTGAAGTTTCAAGCTGCTTGTCCTATTCATCATGGACAAACCATACTTCTTTCTACAGCCTTTGAGAAAGTGAAGAGTTAAACCAAAGCAGGGATGACCTCATTGGGGTGTGTGCATATCTTGGTCCTATCCTATTCCACATCTCAAAAGCACAGAGGAGCCTGCTGGAACGTTTTCTCCAACCAGGCTGTGGGTGGCAGCATGAAGACCACAGGTGTCATGTTGTCCTCTTTCACTGCAGCTCTGGTCTGTGTGTGGTGTCTGAGGATGACATGGGACTCATGGAGTCACTTTTCTTTCTGTCTCCTTCCCACTGCAGTCCAAGGGAGCACAGAGCTCTAAATTGCCACTTCATTGCTTGTAAACCTCGCTCTGTAAGTGAAGACATGCATCGATCCCTTGCTGATTCTGGACACAATCTGTAAGAAACTAACCCTCAAATTGAATCGGCACTGTGAGCAGGTATCTTCATATTTCAGCAGAAAAAAACCCTCAAACTAACAAGGCTTTATCCATACCTCTGCAGAGCTCTGGACATCAGAGCTTTGTCACGTACACAATACCTGATGTGTCTAATAAGTTGGAGTCTGGTCCTCGTGAGTTACTTCACACTCAGATATTCTATGATTCTATGACAGCATAGACAATGTACCTAATTTCATTATATCTATACCTATAAGAAAAAGACTTGGTCCTACACAGCATTCTGAATCACTTCTGCTGGAGAAACCTCTGAGCTTTACCAGGTTGAAGGAAGGTCTGTGCTGCCTCCCCTGCCGAGGCTCATTTCGCAGGAGCAAGCTAAATCTATTGGAGCATCAGGCCAGTAACACAGATCAGGAATGCTGATAGCACAACAAAACTCCTAAGTATAATCAATTGAGATACTAATTCTATGGAATTTCAGACTATCTTGAACAGGATTGCTGAAAGAAGGTCACAGCTAATCCGCAGGATTGGAATAGGTCATTGATAAAGTGACACCTATGGCTTTGTGAACATCTTACCACAAAGGACAGCTTAAGGGGTCATTTGATCAGACTCTGCAGAGCCCTCCATGAAACAGGATAGAGTATAGACCATTCTGGAATCTACGGGATTATTTAGAACCAGGTGAGTGAAACTTGATGAAATTTGATAATGTTCTGGATAGAAATGTGTTTTTGTTTAGTTGTGAGGTTTTGGTTTTGATCAGTGAGGATATTTACCCCACAGTTAGATTACCAAGGTTTACTGTAGGTTTACTCTCCATCACTGTAAATCTTTAAACCAAAACTAAGTGTTTTGCTAAGCAGATAATGTTGTAATTCAGCCTAGATTTAATTCAAGTAGTTCTTATATTATACAATGGGTAAATGCAGAAGTTCACAATGTTCAGGTCAGGTGACTGTGATTCTATCACAAAAGAAGTTCAGAAGTGGTCGAAGACCTCCTGAGAGGGGCAACATTCCCCACAAAACTCACTCACCCAACACCAGTAATGTTCTTTTTCATGCTGTATTTCAGAACAGTGCCACTTCATCTTCTAGCATAAAAATTATGGTGATAAGCCTGCAAGTCACTCATTTTACTCACATAACAAGTTGCCCTTAATGGGCACAACTGTATTCTAAATGCAGAGCCACAGGTACGTGTGTGATTCACTTGCCTGACGATACTCGTGGCATCAGCAAGAAAGCAGTGATGTGCTCCATCTGAAGTTCCCAAGATGAGAGATGTGCAGTAACAGTTTAGCACTAACAACTGACTGTAAGAAGTACAACTGCTCTTACTCTGAACGCTGAGGAAGAACAAATCATGGTATTTACTGAGTAGCTGGTGCTGGAATTCAGGAATTAGTCAAATAATGTTAAATATCTCACTCTCTGTCTCTCCTCCTGATGGCTTTTACATTCACTCTCACCTCTACTTTGTGCTTGGCCTCCTCTGGGCATCACTCATGAGCTCCAGGGGATGGACAGCTTGGCTGACTGGTCTGGCTTGCTTCCCTCAGGGATTGTGGCAATCTTACAAAGTAGTGAAATTCCTGGAAAGTTATATTTATAAAGGATACATAGGGAAACAGACATTTATGATAATAAGGTTATCTTGTAATTCAGTTTTCATTGATGTCACTGCATAGAAATTGTTTGCTTTTATTGATAACTCTTCCTGACCTAACCTAGAGCAGCCTTGAAAGGAAAGCTCTCCATTATCTTACTGCTTTCCCTGTAATTCCAGTTTGGAAAGCTTTTAAGAGTTCTCCATACCTGTTCTGCTTCCTGAACTTGGGGGAACTTGGCAGAGATGGAACTGCTTTACTTGTTACTGCTCATGATGCTGCTTAGCTTTGTATTTGAATATCAAAATCACTTTTTTAAGTATTTCTTGTGTCAGCAAGAGATGTGGTGACACTTGGTTTTAGGAATTTCAGAATATTTGGGATTATCCTGTTACAGAAACAAGTGGATGTCTTCTAAAGTTCAGGTACATGGGCAGGAAAAAAATTCTGATTTTCATAGGCTGATCTCACATAATTAAGTCTCTAATAGGAAATGGATATTTACACAACCTGCTCCTTATGAGCACTCTGAATTCCCAGTTTGCCAGGAACTGAGCATTATTTTGATATAAGTAACATGTATTCAGTGCCCATTACACAGCTGTTTGTGGGGCTTTTCTTAGACTATGGCAATGAAAAATGCCACCCATAAGGACTAAACAGCTTTACTCATAAAGCATTGTGAGTGTAGAATTTTAATCTAATCTATTTAACTATATTATCAACATGCCTTAAGCTGATTAAATCAGCTTCTTTATGCTCCAGGATTTAAAATGCTGTCTCTGGATGTTTCATGTGTAAGCTTGCAGTTCATCCAGTGTGTGTGTGAATGTACAGCAGAAATTAAAGACTGCTCAAAATTCTGTGCAGCAAACCTGCTTCTTAATGACAGAAATTTTTTTTTAGGTTCACTGTGCAGTCAGGGCACATGAGTTTGAGGTTTTTTTTCCTGAACCAAGTTTACTGCCAAAGGTAGCAATGTAGTTCCCACTAGAGCATAAATCTGCAGGCTGAAACCCTTGTAAAGAACACACAGTATTGCTACTGAGAGTACTCAAGTGAAAAATTTGAAATATTACGTATTTTAAAGTGTTTGTAAAACCCTGTTGCCCTTTGATTTGCTGATACATACAGGCTCCCTGTTTACTTTCATTTTTCAACAGCAATAATGTCACTGCAGTGAATGTTGTTTGGACACTGCTGATGGGCACCTGGATTTGAAATGATAGTCACAGGCCAAAGGCCAAAAAAGAAATTAGGTCTTCACTCTGTCAGAGCAGCATCATCTTTGCCACAAAGCCTGGAGGAAACCTTGTTTTACTAATGTACACCTCAGGACATTCAATGATTGGGAAGAGACTGGAAATACCCCACCCCCTGGAGCAGAGGCTGGTCTTGGCAAGGAGTACTCCTATACATACACCAAAATTTCACAGAAAAGAGTTTCAAACTGTTTCATGGGGCCTCTACTTTCCCATCTTCATTCTCAGTAGTTTTCGCTCCTGAGTCTATTTTATAAATTTGAAGTGTATTCAGAGTATTTCACTAGGAAAACACACTGATATAAAGTGAATGCTTAGATTTTAACCAAGACTACAACATATAGAATATATTTGCTGGAAGAAGGAAAAATCTAGTTCTTGGGAGACAGAGAATTTAATTAACTTGAGTTACCTCACTCACTGCTGTATTCATGGACCCAATTTCAATTCTCTTTCACATACCTTTTAAAAAACCCATTTTTGTGAAAACTAAAGTCCAGCTTCACGACTGAAAGCCATTTTGAGTTGCTGCTTTTCTCTGCCATGTTAAAGTTCAGTACAGACAGAAGAGGGAGCCCTGCTTGGTTCCTGAGCTCATAGAGCCTGGGCTGAAAGCAGCACATCATTATTTAATGTGTCCCCTCCTTTCCACCCATCCTGTCCTTTCACTCCTCCAGGCATAACCAGATGGTTTTATCTTCCTTCAGCATTCACCTTCCTTTACAAATAATAATGTTTTATATATGTTATCCATTCATGAGGGATAATTAGCATTGTCAATTAGCCCCTGTAGCCAGCATCTTCTCTTGTCTTTGCTGTCAACCCTCTGACATCTGTACACCTGTATGCACCTTGCATTGCATTGCATTGCGCTATATTATGATATTAATTATATTATTTAAAATTCTCAACTGATATTTTTAGTACAATTCTTATGATTTCATTTCCTACACTGTTTATCATGGAGATACAGCTGGCAAAAAAAGGTGTTGGAACTTAACAGAGATAGAAATTGCATAACAAGTATTTTGCCTCACCACTTGACTCTTTTTCAACTGTGCTGTGTATGTCCTATTCATGCAAATATTCTGTAAGCCTGGGACTCTCAATGACTAATATGAACTATGCCCATAAATTCTGGGCTGTGGTGGTTGAGGCACACCAGAGGACAGAGCAGTGGGAAGGCACAGCTGGTGGCATTCTCACACAGAGGGTTAATTGTGCTTAATGAACCAATAAAGTAGAAAGCAAAAATTCACCCACTCCCAGCTTTAGCCCTCTCCACGGCCCCGGTAAACTGTTCAGTGATACTATTTCCTGAGGAACAAAGGCTGCAGGAGGCTGCTGTTAATGGCAGGGCTTTGTGAAACTCGTATAATGCTCCTCTGGCTTTGCTATAGTTCTTTCTTTGTCTATAAAAATAAGTTGGGATGAGGCACTTTGCTGTTGTGTGTGTGTACAGGGGTGGCTGAAAGCTCCAAGCTATGGAAGCCACAGACGCTCCAAGAGTGAAAGTCATTTTCAGCTCTTGCACAGCTTTTGTCCGTCTAAAACCCAACAGGGGCATTTGGTGAAAGATAAACTGTAACAAAACGACCGCCTGGTTTCAAACATTTTACCCACTTTTGGAGGCTCAGCTCATTTCTGCTCCACACACCCGGCTCTTGTTCGTGAGCACGGCCACCCTCGCCGAGATGACAATTCATTTGCCTGTGTCCCTGCACTTGCTGCTCCTGGGCTGGGGAAGGTAAACTGAACAAAACTTCCTTTTTTTGAAGTAATAATACCTGTGACTCTGAGGTGTGCTTACAGCAAATCTCTCCTGTGCAGCTTAAAACCCCCAGTCTTCACTGTTTAATCAACTGCAAAAGCTGTTTATTGCTTTCTATACATGAGTGTCTCAACGATGAGCTTTAATTAACTGCATCAGCCTTGGCTGTCATTCGACACAGCTTTTATTGGAATAGATGTTAAATCCCGTCTTTCATAACTGTGTCTTAAACACATCTGTACTGAACTCTTTTAAATAGTAATTACTTTCCATCACCTGTCTTTTATTCATTTCACATTTGCCCACGGGCGGCCTCATTAAAGTCCAGCACAACTTTCTTACACAGATACATCTCCCACCTCCTCGGCCAGGGTGGGGAAGCTCTGGCTCAAACTTGTTTGCTCCTCTCCTGGAGAGCACTTGTGGGGCTGATTTGCACCAACCCAACCCTCTTTTGGGGCTACTGGAGGTCCCGGAAAGTTGCCCCGTGCTGGGTAGCCCCTGCAGTGATTCCCACAGTGGTAGTGCAGTGTCAGCCCTAGGTGAGCCTGAGAGACTGAAAATTGATCCAAGCCTGTCTTGGTCTTGCACAGCCACTTTTTCCTCCTTGCCCTTCCTGGAGGTCCACAGTCCTTTACTCCTTTCTCTCCTTCCTCTCTGCATGCCCAAGGTAAGGATGCATTGTCCGAGCATGCAGGCTGCTGCAGCATCCCAGGCAAGCAGCCTCTCTTCCCTCCCGGCCTCTTCAGAGCTCTACACTCCTCTCTCCCACTGGTGTATCCTCCCGGCTGCACTTCATCACATGGGATGTCATTTTCCTGGCTTTCCAGCCTGATTTAACCAACTGCTTACCCACCAGTGCAATATTTAATATTCCTCTTTTATATTCCTCTTCATAAATGTTAGGTTAGAGCTTTCTAATCCTACTGTTGTGGATCCTTGGAGAGTTTTTGGAAGGGAAAAGGATATATTTCTCTGTTGCTTTAACCAGAAGCAGCTGAAAATCTGGAGGTGACATATCTGAACTGCTCTACTCCACTCCAGCCTTGTCCAGTGTTTGTTCTCTGAGGACTAGATCACTCCCTATATACATTTTCTTTTGTGCAGCGCTCAGAACCAAACCTCCCCTCTCTTGATACCTGAGCATCCTACCCCACCACTGCCAGCTCTCAGGTAGGAGGGCACCCAGCTAACAGGTTAGGAGGAAACCAAAATTTAAAAAAAAATAAGCCAAAAAAGTACATCATGTTAACCCAAAACTGCTGTAGAATCTGGGCTTTTGTGTTCAGTTGTGAGGCTGAGTCACAACACACACCTATGAATGTCCTCCAGGGCTTTTGTCTCAGTGTGAATTCATGCTTCAAGCTGCCTTGACATTACAGAGCTCTAAATAGAGGATTGGAAATTATTGGAATACATTTGCCCCCACAGGAGAGACCCAGATGGAAGGCTGTAAGGAGAATATTTAGTGTGTAGAAATGCACATTTCTAAGCACCCTGACACTACTGCTGTTGTGATTGTGCCTGAAGTTTTCCCATAATTTTTAGTTTCTTTTAGGAGATGCTGTGAGACCCATCTTTCTGCATAATGTTACTTATTGGTGATGCTGGCTTGAACTACCATGAAAGGGTCGTGCATTTATATTTAACATTTAATTATCGCTATTTTTTCAGGCCTTTGGGGAATGATCTATTTTAATATTCCTACATGAACTTGGCTACTCTTGCTTGTAATAGGAAAAACAACAACAAAATAAATCAGTCTTTCCTTTTTATCTTTATTATTCTAGAAGTGACCAAACCTACACAGCTGGCAGCTGCTTATGCTCAGGAGCCTTAATACCAAACTGCCCCTAAGAGCTCTCCGAGAAAGATGGTCAAAAAGCTGTCAAAATGGCTCATTTAGTGAGGAGACAGACTGCTTGTGGGAAAACCTTGCCACTAAATGTTTTCCTGTAAAATCCTAACAGCAGATGTGTGGATGTTTGGCCCTACTCCAGGGGACACACATCCTAAGGTCGAGATCGGGCATATTTTGAGACAACACATTTAACGCCAAAAGGAGGGGAGGGTTATACATTCTATATCCTTTCTGGGAAAAAAATTCTCTGGCCTAGGTGCAGGCTACTCATAAGGAAGGAAAAATGATTTTTCTTCTTCTTTATATTTATGTAGGATGTCTGTCCTGTGTTCCAGTGAAAGAAGAGCAAAATTTGCAGGTACCAGCTGTAACACCCTCATGGAAGTGCAGCTGGCACTGCTGCTGCCACCACATCACAGTCTGTGCTAGACAGGTGTGTACTGAGGAGAAGAAATAGCTCTGAACCCTGTCCTCTCTCTCACAGCTAAAATACATTGGTTTTGCGAGCTCGTCCTCCCTTGCCAGCATACATCATGTTTTCTTCCCCCACGCTTACACTTCACTAATGCTATCAATAATGTCCTCCTTCTTCCATATATTTGTATTTTTCATTTCTTCTGGTATTTTATCAACCTCTGCTCCTTATTCCCTCTACCTGCAGTTTCCTTCTCCAGCTGAAACACAGTTCAAAACCTTTATAACTTGTATAGCCATTCTCCCAAATGCACCTGGGATGTGAGGGGACTGGAGGGGGTGTTGTCCTGGAGGGTGGCTCTTCCCTCAGTGCTGCCTTCCTTCACCCCGCTGTCCCCCAGCCCTGTCTCAAGAGCAGTTTTACCTCAACACCTCTCAACCCTCCCTTTCACCCTCCGTGGGTACTGTGAAGGGGCAAAACCTCAGTGAGGGGGTGGGCACCTTCTCCTCCTTCAGATAGGCATCCTTTCACTTGTTCATGCTGCTCTTTATCCAAAAGTAAGAAGCTCTTAAAGGTCAAAATAGACATATCTGCATTGAAAAAAGAGCAGAATGTGGTTGTTACTGGAAGAAGCTCAACTCTCGATTGGTTGGAAAGCACACAGGGACATAGTGACCCTTGTAGTTAAAAGTGGGGAAAAATCATTCATGCTTTTCCATAAAATTATACCTGTCCCCCAGTTTCATGAGAAGGGGTTTATCACACAAATGTATCTCAGCAGTGGTCACAGGGGTACAGGCTGTGCTGATGTCAAAGCTGCACATTTGCCAACTGCATGGTGCTTCAAAGCCACCTTTGCCTTCCAACCTGGACATTTCCTCTCATTCCTATCCTAATCCCTGGACAGAAGTACAAAAGTAGGTATTTACCTGCATATATAACACTCTCTTTGATCCTGCCCAGGACCTGAGCCCAGCTCCATCCTGCCTCCTGCAGCGAAGCCAAAGATGAGGTGATGAGGTGTCCCAAGCCAAGCCTTGTTGCCTGAATTGGGCAAACCAGGCCATGGAGGGGTTTATTAATTTGGCAAAGCAGGAGCTGGTGGATGGAGCCCAGAGCTCTCAGGAAACCATTTGCTGCTGTCTGGAGTAGAGCTCATTTCTCCTCCTCCTCCAGAAACTGTGCCTGGGCTCAGCCCTTTCCTGCTGCTGCTCCACTGCTATTTTTGGGGGCATGTGGTTATTTATTTGATTCCTTTCTCTGCAGAAGTCCAGCTGGAGACATAAGATAATATCCAAAATAATTAAGCCCTGCTCACAGCGCAGCTCCTGCTCCAAGACATCGTCAAGGGGAGGTGTGGGAATGGGAGACCAGAGTGTCAGAGAGCTGACAGCCGAGGCGGACACGAGAAGACTTATAGGCATTCAACGAACATTAAAAGGACAATAACACACTGGCTTATGGCTATTTATTTTTTACGAGCGAGTTTGGCAGTATTTTGTTTGAAGTTTTGATGGCCATATGTTTTCCAGGGAGGCACAGCGCTTTCCTCTGTTTGTAAACTGGGTTATAATTGAAATTGAATTTTTATGAAATCTATGTGAAATATGATAACACATTAAAACACTCTCCTTTGGAGAGTTTCCTCATTGATTTTTTGTTGCATTAAATCTGTTTACACATCAAAGGAAAATATTGCTTTCTGTCTGTCTTCATTTCAGTCACACCCTTCCTTTTGTTTCCCAGAGACTGCACAAGGCAAAGTGAAATCCTCTCTGTTCAGAGCTCTTCCAGCACTCACGCTTCTCTTAGTGAAATGATGCTTTACACTATAATTGGCCTTCTTTCTCCCATCTGCTTACCAAACCAGGAACTTTACAATGTCTTTTTCTTCCTTCATCTTTTCAGCAATTCAAGTGTATTTATACACTGGGACCAATCCTGCCCTACTGAAAATACATGGGATTTGATGGCTGACTTTGTGTCCATCAGGATCAGTCTGCTGTGGACAAAATCTGTAGCTGGGGTATACACAGTCATGGCTCAGTTCACTTCAGAGAAGCTGTGCAGATTTATCTGAGAATCTGTCCCTGGAAAAGATTTTTTTTGTTATAGCAAAAATAATTTTAAATTCAACCAGTATGTCCTATCTCAGGCTTTTCAGATATTGCTGTAAAGAACTGAGCTTTCTATGATTTTAAAATTTTGTGTGTGCTGAAAATACTATTTTGTACACGCATATGTGTGTGTGTGTGTCAAACTATTCTGTATGGTACTGAAAAGTGTATGTGAAAACTGGAAATGGTGTGGGTGAAGGGAAAGCTTATTTTTAGCCTGGTACTAAGGCAAGAGTGAATCCATCTTAATGGCCAAACTAAAATGGAAAGTATTCTTAGGACTGATAACTAGATCTATGAGGATAAACCTTCCCTCTTTACTCACAGGGCTCGTGTCAGAGGACTGATGTCGTGATAAGGCTGGTGGTACTATCCAGCCCAGGCTGTGTGTATGTGGAGTGAGGACAAAGACCCATTTCAGACCCAAAGGAAATGCTCTATTTTGATGTTTTTCTCTGTCACTGTAGAGAGAATAGCTAAATGCTATCACCAGTGACTGTTGGGCTTGCCCCTGAGTTTAAGCTGAGCTCCAGCCAAATATTATTTTCATTTTTCTTCTGCGAGTTGCAAAATTTTCCTGATATTAACTCTTCTCCTTGCACTTGACTGACTTCTATTTTCCTCTCTTTTCAGAGCATGAGATATGTTATACTTATTTAGATCCTGGGCCCACCAGAGCTGACCCCACACCTAACATGGAGAGCTTCCCACCACTTTCAGGCATCGTCCCTGGCAGAGGTCCATGAGGTGCTTGGACAGCTCTCTGCACTGCCTGGAGCATGGGATTGCATCGCCTTTATTATCTTTGCTGCCATAGTGTGGCTACAAGTGCATTTATTGATGACAAAAATGATCTAACTGGTGATAAAACCCAGCAGAAGCACAGACCAACGTGGCTTTCTAGGTGGATACACTCCAAGCTGTCAGCAGGTTAGTTGGTACATTTTCTCTTTGCTTTTCTTTGCTGTTTCCTTGTTTTGGTTAATTATTTTTTTTTTTACATCTAAAGAAATTTAAATTAAGACAAAGAGTATCTGGAGAAGAGGAGGCTGAGGTGTATCTGTGGGATTACCTTCTCTTCCTGAGGTGAAGGGGCATCAGCTTGTGATGCAGTGATGGCTTGGAAGGATAGAATGTGAAATAAATAAAACTACAACTAAGTGTATTAGTATTTAGAAGCAGCACTTGAATGCTGAGGTCACCTCTAAAATGACTGTCCAGGCACTGAGAGAAAACAGTTCCCATTTTAAGGATAAGGTCTATTTGCATTGAGAATAACCTCCCAAGATGTTAGACATGCTGCCTTCTGGGAAAATTCCTTTAAGGAACCACAAAACTAACACAAACAAATGTTTAATTGATTCATTTATATCATGAATTACAGTCCTAGCAAAAGCTTGTAAGGTGGCAAGGTAAATTGATATTTATTTTCAAATCAATAAAAATCAGTATAAATTTTAACCTAGTGCTTTCTATGAATACCACAATGCCCTGGCCCCAGTGATTTCTTCTCCCTCTCTCCTCCTGCCCATGTGCGTGGTGAGAAAGTCCAAGATTTAAGGGTGACAAATCGTGTGATATTTATTGCAAAGCCTGATGGAGACTTTGGTAACAGCAAGTTTTTCTACCCACAGGCTGCTGGTCCAAAGGGGGCAACCTTCCTGCATGCCAGTAGAGAGAGATGCAGGGGGATTGTCCTGCACATTATTAAGAAAAGGTGAGGTGTACTGTGCCCGGTTTGCTGCTTGGAAGAGTGGAAATAGGAGTGTAAAGTGTATTTTATAGCTAAGCAGTAGATTTCATTAGGTGTGACACAGTGACCCAGTGTCCCATCAGAAAGTTTAAGGGATTTATATTGCTAACCCTTATAAACATTACAAAAACCAAAACCAAAACAAACAAAAAAACCCACCCAACCAACCAAAACAAAACCAAACCCAAATCAAACAAAAAAATAAAAAATATTTTTCTGATCTGGCAAAATTGAATGTCTTCCACTGCCCAGTGCACTAACCAGGGAGCCAGCTCTGCCCATACCTGTCTCTGTCTCCCAGGGCAGATGTGATGGGACCCAAACCAGCCCAGTCAGAGATGGTCTGCACTTGCCTTTCCCGAGTTGTGAGATTTCAAGAAAAACAGGGTGTTTTAGATTAAAAGGGGAAAAAAAAGACACTAAAAAACCCCACAAAATATTTTTTTTTAACCTGAAGTTCAAATCTGCCTAGTACTTGCCATCTAAAACAAACAAATGAAAGTCCTAAAAGAAATAAGCTGAACTGAGACAGAAAAAGGGTTTCTGAGCACCTCCTCCCCCCTCCCCTGCCACACTTGCAGGTCTGTGCTGCTTGTGGGATTTGCTGTTTCAGTTCTGAGCTGCAGCAAACTTCACTCCTCTCTCATCTCTGGGCAGGTTTATTTGCTTATCTCCTCTGAGGCCAAGATCTTTGCTCCTCGTGCTTTAC
Organism: Pseudotriccus pelzelni; assembly: GCA_035584735.1. NCBI lineage: Eukaryota > Metazoa > Chordata > Aves > Passeriformes > Tyrannidae > Pseudotriccus > Pseudotriccus pelzelni. Next base: position 4,946,139 of record JAWMRA010000164.1, read on the forward strand.
TGCAGCCTCTCTCCTTGAGCTACATGCTCCCCATCTGTAATTTCTCTCTTTCATGCCCCTACATCATGCAGGATGTGGGGCAGGTGGCTCCCCTGTGCCAGCCCTTGTGCTGCCTCCCTGCCTCTGTGCACGTGGGGCCACTTTGCTCCTCTCCTTCCTTTGTGGGCCTCCAAATAAAATGGAAGAGAAACAAATCAACACTGCAGCCTGTCAGAGTAGGTAGGAGGAAATAGTCTGTTAAAGCTTTAGGCAAAATGGAAAAAGAGATAAAAATGAGAGAATTAAAAAAAAACCACAAAGAAATAAACAAACAAAAGTTAGGAGAAAATGGGGGGAAATGGCAAAGAAAACCCGTAAAACAGAATGGAATGATGTCATAGAATCATGGAATGGTTTGGGTTGGAAGGGACCTTAAAGATCATCCAGTTCCAACCCCTTGCCATGGGGCAGAGGTGCCACCCACTAAAGACAAGCTCAGAAGGTGGTGCCCCAGCTGCTGTGACACCAGGTAGCTGGGAAATCACAATTTGTGTCCCCTGCAGTCACGTCTTTTAAAGCGCTCACAGCTAAACAGCATGTGGGGTTTCTGTTAAAAATTAATCATAGCACCTCCTCCTGTGACAAATTATTAAATAAAACATTGAGAGTTGCAGGAGCTGTATATGCACAGTACCTCTTCCCCCTTCCTCTTCCATGGGGTCAGACCCCATCAAGAGCAGGGAGCAGGTTCCAAACCCCATCCCTTAAATCACAGAGTGCCCTCAATATGGAGATGCCTGTGGAAAGCAGAGATAGTCCTGGCAGGGACACCCTCTGTGCCAAGAAACAGTGCAGAGTCCTCACTTCTTTCTTCCACAAATTGTGATCATGTCCTGCAGAAATAAGAATAATCTGTATTTCTGACATGGGAGGGAATGGAGGAGCAAAGGTGGGGGGCTCTTCTGTGCAGATTGTTTGTGTGTGTGTGCACATATAGATAGGTGTGTGTCCATATGAAAAATATGTTATACATATTAAAATAGTGTATAGATTTGAGTTAGTACATGGATTGACTGCATTAAATAATCTCTTTGCTCGTGGCAGGGGGGGTTGGAACTAGATCCCTTCCAACCCAAACTATTCTGTGATTCTATGAAATGTAAAAACAAACATCCTATTTACAAAAAATTATGCCTATATTTTCAGGGCCACCTCTACAGAACTCATTCCCATTCAAAAGGAGACTGCAAGCCCAGGAAGGACTTATCCTGCATGTTTTTATGCTGCTCCCCAGTGGTTTCCAGCACTCTGCCCTGGCTGCTCTACCTGCTCCACACTCACCTGGAAGCCAGGTAAACACTTGGAGTCCCTTTCTGGGTATTAAACATTGGCCTTACCAGATGCATAAAGCATTTTGTTCATGCCTAGGGTGAAAAACCACACTGGATGCCGTTGTGGCCCCTAATTCTTACGGATCTCAGTGAAATCAGCGTGTCTGAGGCACAGATGTGTTGTACAGTGCTTCAGGTATGACAGGGGAGACTGCCATGGCGTTGGAAATGTTCATTTTAAGGAATAACAACTTGCTTGTCCAATTCTAGCTGTCCTAGGGATATCCTGCTGCTTTTGGTAATATGCTTAAAACAGAGTTTGAAGTCCCAGTGCACACAGGCAGGTGTGTGGGCAACTGGGGCAAGTGTTTGGGTGGGAGTGGGAGACCCCTTGTGGGTCAGGGAAGAAGAATCCTTCAATGCTACATTGAAAAGGATCAGTGCTGAGGATGAGGATGAACAGAATCTATTTCCTGCAGGAAACTTGGCATCCATTAATTATGAAGCAGCATTAGACCAAAGAGCCATATAACAAAAATAGCAACAGCACACAATTTGGGAAATAGTATTTCACACGTCGATTAATTAACGAGTCACATGGTGGATGATAGTAAATACATGGGTGGTTAGTTTCAGCATAATAAAAATAAATGCAGACACTAATAAATAGTTATGCATTTCTGGCAAAACTTTGATGTTAATTGTGGATTATGTGATACTTCTTAAAATGGGACCTATAATACATGAGCCACTGTTTTATATTAATTAAACATAGTGCACAAATTATTTCTTATGTTATATCTCTATTTAGAAAGAGAATAAAATGCAATAGCTGACCAAAATGTTCCCTTTTCTTTAATTAAAGGCAGAAACACTGGTCTACAAAAATAATGCATTGTCAAAATTAATTTTTTTAATACTTCTTAATGTTTTGTTTCTTGGTATCTCTCAAGCTTTGAAATCGTTCTAGAACTATGTTCAAAAGAGTATTTAGCATAGAGAAAAACACTAAATATTTCATGGTATAATTAAATCTTATTAATGTAATTGTCTGCATGGTTCATATTAAAAATTTACAAGAACCCTTTTCCTTTTTGTTAGAAGTTACATTTTCTTATGAATTTCCATAAATGTTTAGAGCCTAATCAAGCCTAACTGTGGGAAGCATCGGAAGTTTTCTTATGATTTGATGTTGAATCCAAGTTCCTTTATTTGTATTTTTCTTTCAACCCAGCCAGAGATACTTTTTCATGGAATTAGTACTCATGTAATTAAGGTACAAAAGATTTAGTATTTGCTTTAGCATTTATGGGTCTAGAAGCTAATTTTAAATGTTTTCTAACTTTTAGCATTCTCTCCTTTGTTTTCTGTAAGAAGACTTTTTTCAGGATACTTATTTCTTATCTTTTTGCACTGTGCTGCATGCAAGGCATATACAGAACTACATACGAATTTAGCTTTCTATAGAAACAAAATGTTTTATAATCTGAACAATTCCATGCAAGTCCATTCTACTCTTTGCACGTAACAGCAAAAAAAATGTCTGGTACCCTGTGAACATAGAGGAACAGTGTGTATACTGTTCATCACAAGCCATTGCTTTCCCTACTGGTGTTTTGGAAAGCTTCCTTCTCTATCTCAAGCCCCCTGTCCAAGGCATCCCTTCTGCTGCAGTCAGAATCAAATTTTCAGGCCTTTCCTGAAGACTGACATGTCTTTAGCTATAGAGACTCTTACTTACCTTATCGTAAAAAATTTGATATTGTCAGTTTAAAAAAACCCATCATGATTCCCTTTAAGCAGCAGGAAGAGAACACGTTTCTGTCACTCTTTGATTTCCAAGGCCCTTTTACTAAAATTGAAATCCTTGTGAAGTTCTCCTGAATCCATCAAATATTCATCCAAATGGTTCTGTTTATTGGCATTCCCACATTAGCATATTGTTCTGTTAAAATTCATGCAGCCATTCATCTGCCTGGTGGCTCCACATCTAAGTAGACTTCTGCTCAGCCACTGCTACCATTAAAATCAGCTTTTTCACTTGAACTTGCTTTCATTTAAGCCACTGTTAACGCAGAAAGGAGCTCATTTAGTGATGCTTTTTCACCTTTATGTTAACTCTGAATGCATCATTAACAGGAAGATGTTGACTAATTTGGAGGGAGTTTAGAGAAAAGCTATAAAAATGGTTAGCAGGTCGGCAAAGTGAGCACTGTGTGGAAGGATAAAATGTGCTATAGATGTCTGAGCTGGCTGAAAAATCATGATTATAAATTCTTAAAGGATATAAACACGGAGAGTGGAAGAATCCAGTGTGTTAAAACTATAATGAAAAGGTTATGCTGGGGCAAAATGGAAAATCCTTCTTTAGATGGTTATGGTGGCCAGCCAGGGCTGGTCGGGACTCCACAGCGCTGGGAGACAGACCAAAGGATCTCAGGAGCTCTTGCCTAGTGCACAAGTCTGTGTTTTAATAGTTACACAGGGGACAAATGCCACCAAAAAAGCTAGGAACAAGAATAGATAAAAGAAGGAGAGAATCACCACTTATTTATGGCAGCATTTTTTCTGGCAGGACATATATTGAGCTGTGGGGGTGTCCCTTCCAGACTGCTGGGGGGTTTAGCACATAGGGCTTTCGAAATCACAGAATAGTAATATGAAATGGGGAACAATCTGGCATTTCCAGAGGCGTTTGACCCAAATTCCCACAGTGGGGCAGCTCCAATATTAACTGCCACCACCTGACAGCACTGCTCCAGCATTATTCCATCACAGAGACTCTGGGTGGTCTGAGATGGTATTCACTTGCAATTTGTTGCCTATTCTATTTTGATTTGACTCACAGCTGTGCAAGTCAGAGACACTGAATTTGCAATTTCAGTATCATTGCAGAGTGATACATGTCACACAGGCTTTGAGTTGTACCCACTTTGCTTCATCTTGTCCTTCATCCTCACAGAGAGCTGATTATAAACCAGGGCCAAAACTGTGTGTCAGAATCCCATACAGGAGCTACTTTGCACAGTCACAGACGTTATTTAATTTGTGGATAGACTTCACTAACAGTGGATGATGGAGCTTATAAAAGAAATGAAGTCAGAAAGAATTCAAATGAAATATCTTTTTCGGAGAATAAACTCATTTGTATTCCAAAATGCAATTATAGAGTGGCCTTGGGAAACTCAGAGCTCTTTCTGGTCAGCAGCATTGGCAGTATCTTTGTACAAGATCATGGATAGCTTTAATTTCCCAAAAAGGAGCTCACTGAGAAGAACAAGAAAACCACTGTAAAGGTAAACATTTCATAAGCCAGTTGACAACCACACTAGAAATATTAAACAAGCTTAGAAAGTGTTACTGAGTTCGCCTACAAATTAAGTGCTTGGAGAGAAAAATGCTAGCTGACTGCATCCCAGGATCCAGTGATTAGGAACTGAATGAGACCTAAAGACCATACATTTCAGTAATCTGTCTCTGTCAGTGGTGAGATGCCTGAAAATAAAAAAAATGAAGCTCTTTCCCTAAACTCTGGATAGAAAGATACAAAATGCAATCCAGCCCACTAATATCTGAAATATAAATGTTTGAATTTCCTTCCAGCTTCTTTGGGAGCTACTAATCATGTCTCTGGATACCTTGGATGTCCACAGGATTATCTACTCCCTTTGAAACTTCTTGTCCTGTGGCAAATTTAATCTACATGTAAGGCTATAATGTAGGAACAGCTCCTGCACAGGGATCAAGTTCTTGTTTGACTTCAAGTAGGGATGTGCTTTAAAGACTCCTGCCTGTTTGCTTGTAACAAAAATTCTGTGTAAGATTATGCAAGCTAGACTGATGGACAGAACTTCTGACAATCTCTATAAATGCCCCATCCCTGGAAGTGTTCAAGGCCAAGTTGGATGGGGCTTGGAGAAACCTGGTCTAGTGGAAGGTGTCCCTGACCATGGCAGGGGGTTGGAACAAGGTGGTGAAGTAGCTTTGTCAGCTCCCATAGTTCTCTCTGTGTCTGTCTGTGTTTGTGGTTTTGGTTTGGTTTGTTTTTTTGTCTAGAACCACTGCCCACTGTGTTCCTAAGGAAAACTTCCATAATACTATGTATTTTGCAGCAAATCCACAATACACAGCACTGGTCCAACGGGTATTGCAAGTGACATTTGATCCAAAGGCCAAAGCTTCCGTTATTAAATAGCAGAAAGGAGCACATACTTCCAAGGGAGCGATGTGTGCAGGGTAGAGAGCACAATGTAATATCCTCTCCTGCAAGCTGGGTTGACTCTGCTTTGAGATGGCAACCTGGAGACTGTTTGTTGTGTTTAAAAAGCTGGTGAAACATGAGTTTAGCTTAAGGGAAATGCTGATGCAAAGGATACTCCAGGAGAAAAATGATGGGTAGAAAAAGTAATTTATCTTGATCTCCCATCCTAATAGTTGGAATGTGAAAAAAAAACCAAACAACAAAACAAAACCAACACCGCCCTCCAACCACCTGAAAATCCTCCAAAAGACCAACCATCAGAACAAAATAGAAGTAAAAACATAGGAGGAAAAGGAAAGACCTACTAAATGGCAGTAAGTTGCTCCTTGTGTTTGAAATGTTAATAGCAAAACCAGAAAAATTTCAGGATCAATTTTTTAATTTTGTTTAAGTGTTGTTGATATTTTATAGCAACATTCTCATGAAAAATCATGATGAAAATCAAACTTTCTTTTTCTGTTTGTTTTTCCTTTTTTTTTTCTTTAAGTAATTTGGAAAAAATGCACTTTGGAGTCAAATCAGGCCTTAACATGGTATGTCTATAAAACTTCAGTAGTTTCTGTAAGATGTGTGGTTAAGTGGAAGTTACCAAAAATTGCTGAAAATCAGTTTGCCTCCCTTCTCTGCACCAAAATTCACTGGAATCTAATGAATGAAAAAGCTATCCCAAAGGTAAGAAATGCTATTTCACTACTAAAAGCCTGAAGTATTATCAATTACAAAGGCAACAAGATAAGATATGTTTATTCTTTGCCGTGCTTATAGCTCTCTGCATTCAGCAACACGCATTACCATAATTTGTTTTATAGAAAGTGCAATATAAGCGTGCTCCTGAAAGCAAATTTAAACACATGTGTTAAAATCTGCTTGAAATTTCTCGGCTGGGAACAGAAATCTGTTGCAAACATCTGATATGCACCTGTAAAAGATCTATCTGGAATCCAGTGAACCTCGAACCAGCATCCTCCGTCTCCTGACCCACTCCTCTCCTTACCCCCACCCCTTGTTTGCCGCTCAGATAACACCAGCAGTGAGCAATTTCACAGCCCCAATTAGCGAATTCACTGACAGCTCGAGGTAAGAGAGGGAAATGCAACACTCTTCTCTTTCTCTTAGCAGCCTTTTTAAGCTTGTCAGTGCTGGTATCTAAACATGCCCTGTTCCTTCCCTGAGCGCCTCAGAAACAAGGCATTCCGTGCAAAGCTTTGTTTCATCTTTACATCCAAAATGCTTTATAGGGGATCACGGCATCCCCTGTTGGCATGGATCTGAGTATCCAACACAGCTCAAAGGGAAGGAAAGAGGAAAAACAACTTTATTTTTCTGAAAGCAGTGATGGATTTAGATTGTGTCTACTTGCTGGGAGCTGCCTGTGTTAGCTCTGAGAGGGAAATCTTTATTTCAGAGCTCTTCTTGGATTAGATGATGTGCCTGTGAAATGGGGAAAGTTGGGAGGAGCTGGGTGCTGCAGTGCCACGACCCACTGTCTGACATAGCTCACATTATTATGATATTATAACATTAAAGACTATGATGTTATAAGCAGGCCTCTTTTTCTTTCAGGGAAGATGGTTAAATTTATTGATTTATTTGTCTATTTATTTATTATTTAATGTGGGGCTGGTGTGGCATTGTGAGAAATTAATGGGGGCAGTTGGAAGCTGTGTAGTTTGGGGGAGCTGGAGACTTATTTAATAATGAGCATTGCTGTTTCTGCTTACTGCTGTTTGTGAGCCTACCTGCAGCCATATAGGTGGCTGATTTTGTTATAATTACCTGATATCTATATTGTATAAGAGCTAACTTGAGAAGATTGTAAGACAATGGGCCCAGCCAAGGGTCGTTATCATGAGACAACATAGCCCAACGACTTAATAAGCTGGTTAACATAGCTGATAAGCTGACAGAGGAGGAACAGAGACCTGCCCCGAGAGACCCAATCAAGCTCAAGAAAAGAGACTATGCCACCTTAAGGAACAAAAGGAGTGGAGCTTGCCATGGGAGGAGCGAGGGAGTGGTTATGGAAATCAAGAAACTTAAAAGGGCTGGTCCCTCCTATTCTCAGGATGCAAGGGTTGGGTTCTGAAACCTGTTGGGTTCCAAAGCCTGTTGCATCCAGCCTGCTGTAGTTAAAGTTCTTTGTTTCACTTTATTTGGCCATCTTCGAAATTTTGTTCAGAGATATTTCTCACAGCACTGGAACAGTTTCCCCAGAAAAGGTGTGGCTGCCTCATCCCTGGAAGTGTTCAAGGCCAGGTTGGAAGGGGCTTGGAGCAACCTGACCTAGAAGGTGCCCCTGCCCATGCCATGGGGTTGGAATGTGATGATCTTTAAGGTCCCTCACAACCCAAACCATTCTGTAATTATATGATTTATTGACAGTATTACATTACTGTCAGTATAAAGATCTAAATTATATGGGTTTGGCACCTGGTTTTCAAAGAAATCCAGCATATAGTTTAGGAACAGAATGATTAACATTTAAGATGAAAAATTCAGTTATAAGCCAAACATGAAAAATCCCTTCCTCATGTATCAGGCCTTACCTTGAAGTGGTGGTGACTTGAGGGAAAAATTCCAGCACCATGTCCCAGAAATCTTCCATCCTGAGGGCTGCTGCTCCCAAAGTCACTTCTCTTAAGAACCTAGTGCATCGTTACTTAGGCAACACTTGGAGCTGTTACTGTTATTATAAGGATATTGTGACTTTTAGCCAGCCTAAAACAAACTATCAATGAACCCAACTGATGTTTGAAACTAAATATAGTTCACATTAAATTTTAAAGCTTTGAATTACATGAAAAGCTTCACAAGTCCTAGTTCAATCGACGGTAATTTCACTTGGCCTTCAGCTACTGTGTCTCTGTGTTATTTTTCCTTGTTGGTGTGGGAGATAACAAATGTGTGAATGACATTTCAGTCTGGTAATTGAGCCATTTATAGTTCCTTGTTAGTTCCTGCTGGATGAGGGCTATGGTGCTGATTTTACATAAGGATCAAGCAGCTCACTAAAAGCCCGACACGGAAAGGGTGCCTGCGATACCTAACTGCGAGACAAGTGTTGCCATGTAATACATGAAAAATAAAATGTGACTTTGTGCTTGCCATTTTCATTAAAAGATGGCACTTTTGACAGCTAAAGCGATCCCTCAGTCTTTTTCTATATTGACCTCTCTGTTGGGGAAGGCTTTGTTGGTTTCAGTGGTGTTACCTCCTCCTTGCTCTAACTGTTTTTGCAGGAGCTGAGCTGAGGGTGGCTTCATGCCAGGCCTGCTCTTTGGTGTTTGCTGGGGACAAGCCTCGTGCAAGGGGCCTGGAGATGCTGGTGGCTCCTCTGTGCAAAGGCCTGACTGCATTCAGCTCAGCTGGGTCCGCACACTGACACAGAAATTGCACAGGGCATTGTCTTTCTGGAGGGATTTTAGCCCTCTCCTCTGCTAATTATGTGCTAACCACACCATGCGGGCACATGGTGTGATTCTTGGGGTTGTCCTGTGCAGGGCCAGGAGTCGGACTCGATGATGTTTGTGGGTCCCTTCTAACACAGAATATTCTATGATTCTACATTTATTCCTCTTTATGTGTCACCCACCTCCAGACGTAGGTGAGCCAGGACAGAGAACTGCAGTCCTGTTTTTCTCCCCATGCTTTTTGGACAATTTTCAACCCAAAGGCTGTGGAGAAGCTCTGAATGTCTCTTTAGAGTAGTATTTGTACTGTCTGACTGTGGCAGTGTCAGAGACCATGAGGGTTGGAGGATTCCCCAGCAGAGGTGGTGTGAATGAATTAAAAGTGGTTGTAGGAAGAACAATTGCTTTCAGTAGAGGAGAAAAAACACCAACCCTCAGATATTTTCAGACACAAAACTTTTAGCATCATTCTTCCAGCTATGTTAAATAGTTTAATAGAATGTACTACTTCCCATCCTGAAAACCTCTTACATTGTAGGGCCATCCCAGGTATTCCAATACTACTATCATAATATGAGCAGGAAAACGTTAGTGGCATCTATTAATCTGCAAACCATTCCCTGATACCATCAGGGACTACAATTTTTTTACTTGGATATATAAAAACAAGATGCTCACATTATGAATGTTGGTTTTGAAGAAAAAGTAATTTCCCCACCCCTACCCACCAAGGGCTTGTAACACCCTTTTTATGTTTGGTTTTGGCTGCACTGTTTCACTGCAGGAATTCATTGAATATGTGAGAGAAAAAGCCTGCCTAGACTTGTCGAGATTGTCACTTAGGAAAAAAACCTGTGAGAAATACAGGCTGCATTTAGCACTATGCTAGCAGTGACTTGGAACCTTTTTATTATTAACTTCATGGTGTTCACAGTGCTCAAAAGTGAGTGCAAAATGTACCTGACTTCTCTAATGGGTTTTGGAATCAGAAAAATATGTAAATGCCTTAAGATCTTTCCAGTGATGTTGTCATCATCCATCTGCATTACATTTTTTGCTTTAAACTGGAAGATTCCTTGATGATGAAAAGGATGCTTAAAGGGAAGGCTTCTATTGCCACTTTTATTGATTATTAATGAAATCACAGTGCTCTCAGACTGTTAAAGCTGCAGCCCTAAAATAAGGCTTGGCAGTGATAATTGCTTCTCTTAAATCATGAATATATTAAGAAAGGGAGCTTTTCTGGAGTATTTTGTGATTTGTGAACTGTATAATAATCGTTGCCTGATTTGCTGGAAATTTGGAGAAGTATTTGAAGCTTCTTGGGAGAATCCAGCATATTTCATAGTTTTTTAATTTCCAGGCACTGGAAATTCAAGGTCAGGAGGAGGAGCTGGAAAAATTCAACATTAAAAATGTTAAAAAATATGACAACACTGAAGACTCCCGATAAAATAACAGTATAGGAAGCCATTGTCTGGCACAGTAGCTAAGAAAGCAGAGAGCAAAGAAATCACACAAATATTTTTACTGGTCTTCAAAGGCTGGTGAGGTGCCAAATAGCAACTAAATTTGCCACCTGGAATGTGAAGACATTAAGAAGAAATCCATGCCTAGGTTGTGAAACCTCAGCCACATCATGAGAAGTTCCTGGTGGTTTCTATATGAATTATGAAATGATACCCATGGCCTTATCATTACCTTGGCCAACTCATGGGAGGGGTCACATCACTGCATTGAAGCAAGATTTCCTCCTGGATCTGCTCTGGACCAAGAGTGTGTCCTTAGAGACATAAGGCCAAAATGTCTTATGTCCCAGAGTGTCTTATCCTGGTGTTACGAAGAAAACAGAACTTGGTTTTAAAGTTATAAAATAATTTCATGCAAAGACACAGGAACTATATAGTATAGCTTGATATAGTAAACCATTTTAAGTAAACAGTTTTAGTCTTGGTCAAAGCTGAATTTTGAATTACATCTTGTCAGATCAGTGAAAATAATGAAAACAATTGGTCAAGAGTTCTTGGAGAAAGTTCTTTGGCATTTTGAAACTGCCAAAAAGGTTAAATTTCAAAATTTTAAGTTGTAAATGACACAACATGGTTTCTTAACATTCATCAAGCTTAATTGCCACCTCCTTTCTGGCTGTGTAATCGTACTTCAAGTGGACAGGAGAAGGGTGTGGTGGAGAAGTTGGTTATATTTCATCTGGCATTACCCTCTAATGATTCCATAGAAGCATTACAAGACACATTTGAATCTTTGGCAGAACTTTGGTCCACTCAACCTCTTCAAAACCAGTGGAAGAAAGCAGCTGGAACAGCAGGAAGGCTTGGGGAAGGACAGGGAGGGGACTGACCGTGCTCCTCCCTTGTCCACAGGGGCTTCTGCTCACCTGGCACCTCCACCTATCACACACCACAAGACACCACCTCTGCCAGGCACTGGCTGATAAAAACCCCCAGTCCTTTCACTTTTGTCATTTGCACAGTGTTTCCATGGAATTGCCATGCCAGCAGGATCAGGTCATCCCTAGTTAATATGCCGCAACACGTGTGGAGTTGGGTTATATTTTTTCCAGGGCTTGATGGCTGCGCCTCCTTTGTCTGGGCAGAAATTACTGAGCATTGTTAAAGATTCCATTTTATTCTTCCATGCAGGACATTCCTTGAGCTATATACCTTTAAGTTTCTGAGGGTTTGAAAAGGAGACGAAATGCTGTTTCAGGTCAGTTCATTCTTATTTGAACAAAGGCAGACTTCGAGCTCTAAGCATGTCTTCTTAAATTCAGTTCTCACAAAGGCTTTGCATGGAGTGATCACCAAAGCAGATATTGTCTCTTTTTAAGTATCTTTGTAGGGGTATTTCTTTCTAGTTTTGGCAAGAAAATTGCTTAAGAACAGCCAGATAATGACTGCCTAAAGAATATTAATGGTTTTTTGCTTTTTGACTCTGTAGTAAGTTAAAGGAAGATCAGAAAGACACAAAAATATAATTTTCAGAGTTATCATTTAAAAAATTTCTGTAATTTTGATGGCAGCAAAACACAAAACAGCTGAAAATAGACACATCAGAAGAATATACCATTTGAGGTTTGTTAAGAAATGTAAAAAAGTTTTCACCTTCAAGCAGGCAGATGGATTTGCGGTAAGAAACTTTCTACAAAACATTTCTCAGCAGTAAATGTTCTTAGCATTTGAGGAATTAAAAGTTTAGAATGCTTATAGAAAGAATTAATTTTATTTAAATTGTTCAAGCCCACACAAAGGCTCCTAGAAATGAGATATTTTGCTGCAAATGGGGACGAGGAAAGCTGTGTCTGTGCTGTTCTCCTGCTGTTGGAGCAAAAGGGGCACCTGGTGGCCATGCTGTGGGCGTGAGAAGACACTGAGATAAGACCAGGGTAGATGAGGAGCTGCAAAAGAACATCTGCTTTGTGTGGCATAGATAAGACTCCCAGAGTCTGATTTTTCATGAAGCACAGTGAAATAACGAAGGATGTGAATCAGAGACTGCCCCCACTATGCAGCTTCACATCTGCTCTTCTCTGAGACAGCAGCATCATCATTAACATGCTCGGCCAGGGGTAGGAGCTCAGCATATCTCACACAGCGCTGTTTAGATTTTATACTCATGAGGATATTGAGCAGTTTTTGCTTGGGATTTGTATTTCGTTGCTTGTTTGTTGGGTTTTGGTTGTTTGTTTTTTTTTTTCAAACCATCTTCTCAAAGTTTCCCACACAGGAAACCGAGTCTGTCAAGTGAAGAATGATTTTATAGATCATTTTACATCCAAACCCAATGGAAATGCCATGTTTCCTCTTCATCTAGCAGGTAGATATACAAGTGAAACAAAAACCAGTCCCCAAAGCCATAACTAGTTATTTTTCTGTCTTTGACTTTCAGATGAAGAGCTCTACCTGCGTGTCTCCTGCCAGCTCTCACAGACAACATCTTCATCTTCTCCCATCTCCTCCCCCTCAAAACCACCTCCCAGGATTTCTGACAATGCCCACGCTGTGTTGGAGCTCTCAGACTGACCGAGGGTAACTACTCAGGTCAGGATTAGTTCTCTTCCTTTTTTTATTGTCCTCTCATTTCCCTCATTCCAACAGTAATGCTGGATGGGTCTAATCACCCTCTAATGTCCTCCAATCTCTTTCTGTCACAGTTCTGTCCCTGTCAGGACAATTCTGGTGGCCCTCCAGGATAAAAAGGGAGAAATAAGAAGGAAATGTAGGTGCTTAAAGCCCAACTCACAGTACTATGGCACAGAGCCTCCCCCTTCATTCTCATCTTTAAAGGCCACCTGGAGCTTTGCCTGAATAATTGTGAGCCTTTCCAGAAAGTGGGGTAGAATTTTGCATATAAAGTGTTAAAGATTTATGTCTGTGCTGTGTTTACACAGTTTTTTATAACTTGGAGTTTATTTAGTTACTATCACATGTAGTGTTCCAAGAATATCACATTGCAATATTTGTTTTGCATGTGTAATGCATATAAGGTTTCCTTTAATGGAATTTTTACAAAGATATGTAGCAGTTAAATATGCTTATAGATAATCACAATCTTCTGGTGTGTTCGTTAAAGATTGCTATCACTTAATTTAAGTGCATAGGGTTCTTTTTCTGAAGCAAAACAAGATTTTCTAATTGATAAAAAGGATATATGCATCCATGCATTCCCTATATTTTACATTATCTTTCAGCAGTAGTCTTCAGACTCAAGTAGTTATCATAGTCAAATATATAATAAGTACTATAGATGTTGTCTGAGTCATATAAACTGTTATTTAATAAGTACAAGGTATTCAGATTTCCAGCTCTGCTAAGCTATTGTTCTCTGAGAACCAAATTTTTCAGGTTCCCTTGAAAATTTCTGGCCTTAAAACTTCGAATGAGTTTTTGTCAGAGCGAAGTTAATGCTTCATCTTTTCTAGGTTATTAAGTTTTTGTCTTACACTGCCCGTAAGAGCAGCGATAGGTACAGAGAGAGGGCAATTGACTGTCTCAAAAGGTTAACCGCCTTCTGGCTGAAAATGAGTACAATTACTCACCAAAAAGCAAATGACTAAAACCCTCATCTGAGGAGTTCTCAAATGCAACCGGAAAGGACACGTTCAGCTGAGGAAGGATGGAATATATGGAAAGAAATAAAAAATATCTTCAAGAAAGGAAAGATTAAAGTGATTCATGGCCGTGTGCCAAAACAAATGTAGATTATTTGGGGGTTTGGAAGAGAACACACCATTTACTGTTATTTCTGAGCTTGGTTGCCTTGAAGTTGTATTAATTTTTTTAGCTGCACGGTGGAAGGCAGGGGAATGAGAGAAGCACACAGGTCCCAGTGTGGGTCAGTTCACCCCTGTTTGCAGTATCATGAGGAAAGATTATTCACCAAACTGAACAGAGCATTAGATATTGTTCATTTTGGGCCAAGCCTGGCTCTGTTAAAACCTTTGAAAGGTTTTCTATGTACTTCCATAAAAGCAGTATCAGGACACAACTGTGCAGAACTGTGTGGGAGTAAGAGAAGGAAAGTCTGAATAACATAGTATAGTAACAAGATGGAAACACAGCGTAATTTGGATAAAAAAAGCTGTTTAGTTGACCTTAATATGGTAAGCCTAGTAGAATTTTCAAGTTATGATATTTTTGCTCTTGGGTCATTGGTTTTGATTGGAAAAAAAGAATGGGATCTTGTACAAAACAAAACAAAACTTGTTCAAAAACCAAACCAAACCAGAAAAAAGCAAAGCAAAAAAACCCCTAGCTAATTAAATTTGAGTAAGAAACACAGAGGACTTTTCTGTCCTAACCTCTGTGACTGTGTGCCAAAATCTCAGAAATCCACATGTACAAAAACCTACTTTTGTTCCTTTTCTTTTCTTTACACCCATGCTTTCTTTAGAGGCATCCCATATGTGGGATTGTGGGGACACTGCATAACCCTGGTATTTGTCCTGCACCACTTGATCTTTATTGCTTTAAAGCAAAGAAAGTGGAGAAAATAATGAGGGCAGCTCTTCTCTCTTTTTGCCAGACAAAGGCAGAAGATGAGCCAAAAACATTTGTAAGTCAGAGTAGCTGATGGCCCTACTCAGCAATAGTATTTTCTGGGTTTGCAGCTCAACACCCTCACGTGTGATGTGCAGAAAGGCCAAGTGCTTGCAGATGCACTGAGGGCAATAGGCACATACCACATGTCACATAATGCTGAGCACTCTCGAAAATTCACCTTCCCAGAGGTCCTAGCCTGGGCATCCAAAATCAGCAAAGCATTTTGACCTTCCCCTGTTTGTACTTGAGTTTCCCACAACAAAGTTATCAGGTTCCCAGCCTGTCCTTGTGGTGTCCATGTGAAGATCAAATGGTTGCTCCGCACAAAACTGGGGAAATAATGAATGTGATTTGAAAGTCAGGGAGGAGTTTAGCAGGTCAGTCCTCGGCACGAGGTTTAAACAGTGCTGGTGAGTGTGATACAGCCACACAATTAACAATGGGGCTGAAATAAAATATTGACTGGCTGTACTCATTAAAGGAGCACAAGCTGATCCGTTCAGCAAACGAGTCAAGGGTGCTACAGAAATAATAGCAAGTCTCAGTGTAATTACAGATTGCATCAATACAGTGCCAAAAAAGAGCAAAAAAGAAGGTTGCCCAGACAACCTGGCTTACGAACGCTTGACTTTGCAATATTAATGACAAATGTTAATAAATTATTAACATTTATATATTGTGTGTGGTGGGTATGAAATGTAACAGAAAGCTTATCTAACCTTTCTGTCAGGTGTGCTTTAGCAAGACACAAACCAAGTTCAATAGCTAAGACACGTGCAAGTAGAATTGACCCAGGCTTTCCTAGGACCCTAAATTATCTCATCTCAGCTCCTACTAGGCCCTCAGTTTTCAAAAAAAAAAGTCTAGGTTTTCAGTGCTGTTTTCTTAAGCAACAATTGACTGCAGGTGCAATATCTATAGATTCTTGCTGAATTTGATTGAATTCCCTTATTCAGGCATGAACCATGGCAGGTAGCTCTGGTGTAGACCTGCCAGCTTCATCTCCTTTCCTCTGAGATATACACAGCCAGTTCTGCCCACCAGAGCTAAGTGGGGTATCATCTGCCTCAACAAAAGTTGCAGCTCATTTGGAGCAAAGCTTTATATCTTCTGGCTTTTAATAATAATAAAAACATTATGACTCTTTCCTATCTTTTTCCCTCCTACTTTTGACTGATCTAAACTGACCCACAGTATTTCATACGAAATGCAAGCTTTTTCCTAAAGCTTTTCTGAGCATATGTCTTGTTGCCTAAACTCGTTAACAGCTCCATCTGTTTCACAGTCTTCATTTCCCAACATCATAAGGTATTCAGGAATAATAAAAGGTCATTTAGGCCTTGCAGCTTTGTTCTCTTTATCTCTGAAAGTTTTGTACCCAGCCATTTCATATTCTGTCTGGTCTCTTGGGCAATATATTTTAATAAGCCTCTAATGCAGAACTTAATTATCTGAATCTGAAAATCCATGCTCCTAAGCATGCTTTTCCTCCTCTTCTCCAGACAGCCTGAAAAATACAGAGAAGTGCATAATTTTCTTAATTGCAAGTTGCTTTCTTGTGGCCATTAGGTGAACTTTAATAATGTGTTTAAAAGCAAATAATTTTATATTTACATGACTGATATTAATTATTTTGCTGCCTGCCCAGCACTGTAGCTTGGGGTTTTCGCTGTGAGATGTGTCTGCCCTTTCCTGCCAAGGGTTTTGGAGTATCCAGTGTCGAAACTATCTGCTGAGAGGCCTCTGTGTCCAGGGAAAACTCAGAATATAAACCAGAAAACTGGCTGTGGTGGACTAGGCTGTGGAGTCATCCGGTTCAGGGTTTCCTCTCTGGCAGTGGCTGTCAGAAAATGCCTGAGGAATGAGAGCACACCTGCAGCCTGACACTTCTGCTCTCACCTGCACAGCATCCACACCTATGTAGATTGGCCCCAGAAGTGTGTTTCTTCCCTCTATTAGTTTAATTGCTTTTGGACCTTTTTATGATTTTAGCACCTTATAATAATCAGTTCCACAGTTTAATCGTGAATGCATGAAAAAAATAGTGCCCTTTTCCTGTTCTTAAATTACAATAATTAATTTAGTGCACCATCCCAAACTCTTCTGTGGTAAGAAGTAGCAAATAATTGCTCCCCATCAACTTTTTCTGTGTTTTTCCTGACTTCCATCTGTGTCATCCCACCTCAGCCGTCTCCTTCCCAAACATATTACTCTCCAGCCTATTTAATCTCTCCCCACTCGAGGCTGCTCCCTATAAGCATCAGTCTTTACCTCTCCTATGCACCTCTCCTGGCACTGATATGTATCTCGCATTAAATAACTACCTTTCTACTTGCCTTCTAGTGTGAGTCGTATCAGTTGAATTGTGTAAAGTCAACTCTGTGTAATACATGTAAGGAAAACTGTTCTAAAATCATGCTTTGATGTTACTTCAGAGATAACTTTAGACTAGAGATCAAACCAAAGCACTAAATAGGGCCCCAGTGTGAATACATACATTTCCATGGAGCAGTACTTAGGTCTCTTTCACAGAAGGCAGTTCCACAATTCCTGTTTCAGATAAATCCAAGACACACAAGGTGCGAATGAAATGAGAGCAGGACCCTTGAATTCTATATCTGTTCCCTTTATATGAGAAAATACCGTCTTTCCCCTCATTCACTGCTTGTTATCATGGATTAGGCACAGACAAGATCAGGAAACCCCAGATCTGTGTAACCAGGAGCAACTTACAGGAATATCCATGGAGCAGGAACAGGAAATGATGCCTAAATTGCTTTTACAGAAACTAATTTTTGAGGTAGGCTTCTGAGGATTTGCACTAATTATATTTGAAACATTTACTTACACTTAAAAATAGTTCAGAATCTGGGCATATAAACCAATTATCCCTCGGCACCCAGATTTTAATTAGATGAGGGTTTATACCTCCTGTGCTGCCCACTGAGAAGAAGCTCTCAGGCTGTTCCTCTGGTACATTTGTGGAGCAACATTGTGCCAAAGTTAAGTGCTGTGTTTGCAGGCCAAACCCAGAAAATAGGTGGGTTGTGTTCATGTGTGTGGTTAAAGGCTCAGCCATGAACACACACTTGCAGGGGCTTAGGGCCCCCCAGTGCAAGGTGTATTGTAGGATGTTGAGGGGTGGAACCAAAGTTGAGGAAAATCCTAACTCAGGGCTGGCTTTGAAGAGCAGGGGATCTGTGGGATGGCTGCTGAAGGGACAGGGGTTTGCAATGGCTACAGGGAAGATTGTGAGCCCAGCTACTGGGTGGACTGGGTGTCTCAAGCCCGGCTGGTGGAGGGATCTACAAATGGACCTTCACCCAGAGAGGCAGATGGGCTGAGGCCGTTGGTACCATCTGTGTGATTCTGTCCGTGCCAACCTGTCTGTGAGTGTTGTACGTGCTTGTTGTGTGGCTGTAGGATACGCTCAGCCCCACTGCTGGTGGGATCTCAGTGCAGGGAGTTGCAGAAGCCTCACCTCCACCAGACTACTGCATTGGGAAAACTGTAAGATTTTTAAAGGTGAATTAGGAAAAAGAGCTTTTAGATAGAAAATTGCTAATTGGCCCAGTGAGTATTCCTTTTTTCCCTGCATTCTGCTTTTAGCTGTTGGAATTTACTTGGCATCAAAGCATCAAGCTAATGCAGGTTCTTCAACAGAGTACTGATGGCTCACACTTCAGTTTTCTGGTACACTGATTCAAGAATAAAGAAAATTCAGTCATTTACTGAAGATGCAGTGGAAGTTAGGTCAGGTCTACTGAATTTGTACAGCTTTTATGGAATTGTCTATGATGTATTGGTTGGCCCAGATACAAGATATGTTTAAAATGCAAGGACAGAGTTTTTGTTTGGCTTTGTTTCTTTACTCTGCAGCTGCACACTTAACTGTACAAACTAACATCTCCCCCAGCCTTTCTCTGTAGGTTCCCAGATAACTTAGGGCAATGATGAGGCTTGATGTGATTGTGTCAAAGTTAGGATAAGTAAATTACAAGCTACATGTTATTTTTTTTTATCGAATAAGAAACCTAAAACTGAGTGATAATTACCACACTAACTCTACATTTTTGCTGCCTTACGAGTGGTTAAATAATATATTATATTTTCTTGTGAATAATAAGAACATACTATACAATATCATTCCTTCACCTAAAGATCTGTCTCATGGGAATCACCAGTGAAAGTTGTACTTTATGGTGAAGGTCTGGCTTGGTAGGACATCAGTCACCAGTGCTAATAGTTCTCTGCTGAGAAAATTACTCCAAAAATATAAATGCAAAAGAAGATGCATTTCAGATAATCTTATAAAATGAAGTAGGGATAAACAAGCCAGCTGGGACTCGGTGGCATTTTCTGATTTGTGTAGGTCCTGTTCCCCTCTTGTTACCAGCATGTGTGCAAACAGTGGCCATGCATTTTGTTCTGATTAGCCTGACGGTTTGAAAGATTAGCTTGGTTTGACGTGTAACGGTGAATGCAATTAGGAAAATAGGACCATATGTTATAAGGACCTTAGCTGGATAATGAGAATGGAGAGAGATGAAAAGTGTGTTCCAAAGTCTCAGTGAAGTGATTCGTTTAACAAACAGAGGCTGTCAAATCTCGACTGACTAGACAGAAGGGCTGTTGCATGTAGCTATTACTGCAGAGGATTTACAGAACATGATGAGCAAATGGCAGATAATTTCACAAAGCAAAGACAAATAAGTTCACAAAGACAAAGTCATCAAGAGTGTGCTTGAACTGAAAACAGCACTGTCACAGGCGCTAGTTCTCTTTAGCTGCAAATACTTAGAGTTACAAATAACACATTTAAGGAGAGAGAAAACCTGCAAGACGACGGTAATTTATAAGTTGTTTGGAAAATGAAGATCAAACCGGTCTGAACTTTGCACTACAATTTTTCTGCAGTGTGTTAAGTTTTTCTTATTCAAGATGTGTGATCCTGCCTATTGGACACATCGAGAAGGCTTCTTCCCTCTCCTTTTTTTTGACAACATTTCCCGAGAAGTGCAAAAGCTGCTGAGAAACCCAAGAGCAACCTGGTCAGGCACAGTTAGAAAAGCTTGTCCTCAGAATCAGTCTGATCTCAAACATTTTTTCCCTCTGTCTTTATTTATGAAATCTCTGTCTGTATCACCTTGTCGTATAGTACCATGCCTCTCCTTTCCCCAAGATCAGAGGTGGCAGCCGTATGTATGTGCCTGTGAGCTGCACATTCTGTAAATCTCTGGTCATACATTTTTCTCCTCGGCCACTTTTGGTTGAGCTCCACAACTTTTCCTGATTTACAGCACTGATAACTAGGCACTTTTCATCATCCTGTATTTGAGCAGCTGATTGTTCCTGTTTAACCATGACATTTGTTCCTGCTGAATAGCCCCTTTATTTTTCTTTTCAGATCAACTCCATAGTTCAAGATCGCTTTTACTTTTTTAAAACCCATTTTCATATTCCAGTGTGCTTGCAGTTCCCTTTTGCTTCATGTTAGGTGTAGATTTTATAATTCTGTGCTCTGACCTTCACTGGTCACTAATCAAACAGGTATTTGCAGGAATCCGAGGATGCAGCAGCTCTCTCAGGAGCTGCTTGCCAGGTCCTCACCTTCCAACACTCTCTGGCCCCTCCTGCCTTCCTTCTCAGCATGGGTTTGCTGCCAGTTTTTCACTGTCTACCCTAGCAAGCTCATCGGTCATGTCGGTGTAAGAAAATTGCATGGAATAGCTCCAGTCTCTTTTATTGTGAAGCAGGAAAATAGTTGACACAACTCACAATGAAGAAACTCGTCACGATAGTGTCACTGTTCTTGATAAATTTGTTTTGGTTGCTACCTATTTCCCTAATATCTTGCAAAGAGATAATTTAATATTTGTCAAATATTTTTTCTGGTAAGAGAGGTTAAATTGACTGGTTTGTAAAACTCTGGCTCTTCTTTTGTGTTCTGGTTTGGTTTTTTTCTCCCCAAGGGTATTTGGGTTTGTGTGTTTTAAAGATCTTTGACATTTACCAGTGTTCCTTTTCCTCACCCATTTGCAACGTATTTTAGCTGACAGACTTGAAGTCAAGACAGACCCACCCATTATAAAAGATTATGTTGTAAAACCTTTTCCAAACATGCACAAGATATTTACAAATGTTTCTCAGAATCTACATGCTTCATTTTTCAAAACATCAACAAAAACCCCTCTGGGAGCAGAGAAACACAAACACCTGAGAGAACAAATAAAACCCACAGAAAACACTGGTGTGTTGCAGTATTAACCTGGTTATCTCACCAGAGCTTATCAAACATTTTAAAGAGGCCTTTTCCCTACTCTGATTGATTGTATTTTTTTCTCCTGTGATGCTTTCATTCCTCTTACACACAGAGAAGGAAGAATTTTTTCTAATTGTTGCCTAATTAAAAACAAAACAAAATAAAAAGATTTCTAATAAAATAATGACTACTACTTGGGGCCATCAGCTCTCCCAGCTAGTCATTAATCCCAAGGAAATGAGCTAGGCTTGATTGTTATTACTAAAATACATTGCTAATGTAATTTAGAGCTTCCTAGAAACAGGTTTCTTGAATGCATTCTCACTCTTCTGGTCCACCTAAGAAACTTTGCAATAATTTATCCATCTACAAATTAAAAGATTATCACAATAGAGAAATTTAGGGTGTTACTCAGAAAAGTAACATAGGTAGAATTTAAAGCAGCAGTGGAAATAGCAAATTTAATTTTAACGTATGGTTGGGGCCATAACAAAGAGGTTGCTCCAAATGGAACGGGTGTCCAGAGGAGGGGCACAAGTCATGAGCACACCGTGGTAAAGCCTTCTGTCTATGCTTCCAGCAATGTCTTATTGATGTATCTGAAAGCTTATGGGCAGGTCCACTCGTTTTTTTTAATAAATATTTTAAATATTTATATTTTTAGTCATTATTAGTAACTTAACTGCTAAATCATGTTAATGTAGAGAGTTAAGAATTGTAGTTATACAATGGTATTGAGGCTAGTTCGTTATATAATTAATTTGAAACATTTATCTAGTATTGCTGAGATGCAGAAAGAATTTCACCAAAATCAATGAGACTCTTTATATGTGAATGGCTATTGAACTTGGAGAGTTTGTCTATGATGAAATAAGAAATAATTAAGAAAAAAATACATGTCAGCCAGTTCAGAATTTTTTTCAATGCTTTAGAGGTAGTGCAGTATTCTAAATACTTAACCAGTTGCAAAGTGTAGTGTGAATAGTGTTCTGGAAAGACAGGGACACCAAAACTGTCTCTTTGTAATAATACGAACACAGATTCAACACTGAAGGATTCGGGATCTGATAAGTTCTTTAGTTTAAAAGTCTGTGAGAGAAAAACAGCCAACGCTGTCTCCACTTTCAGTTTAAGTAGTTTAATACTATCTCAATGAGTAGTGAGACTGTAATACGCTGTACAAATAAGAAAAAAGATACAGCAAACCATGACACAAAAATGTTTTATTTCAGTCTTCTGAGCAACTGGAAGATGCTTCTGTCTTCTTAGAGCTTTATTTTGTCAAGCTGGAAATGTCTAAAGAGATTAGGATTTAACAGATAGGTTGTGCAATTGATAATACATGAACTGTACCTCTGGTAGACTCTATGCCCTTCCTTTCATCATTGTCACCTCTTAAATATATGTGACAGCAGTGATTCTGAATTTGGCCTGTGTTTTGCAGCTGGAAGTGCTGTGCTATGAACAAGCTTCACGGCTTGGTGAAAACACTGACCTCACTGTCATCCACAGTCATGTGCTCAGTGACTTCACCAGCTCTCACTCTTAGACAGATTTTTAAAAAAAAAAAAAAAAAGGACAAATTACTGGAAACCCTTCAAGACTCTTTTTGGTCTCTGGGCAGTAATTTCCAAAGTATTCCTGGATTTAAGGCCAGGCTGGATGGAAGCAATCTGGTCTAGTGGAAGGTGTCCCTGCACGTGGCAGGGGGTTGGACTAGATGACCTTTACAAGGTCACTTCCAACCCAAACAGTTCCATGATTCTATGGTTTAGGCACTTAAGGTGTAGCCACAGTGCCCCAGTGTCCTTCTTATACTGGCAGCCCAGTACAATCCTGAGGTGTTAGTGGGACACACAAGTGACCGCTTTGAGCCAGCAATACAGCATGACTGTCCCACAGGGCTCCCCAGACCCCTGTACTGTCCCAGTTAACCAGGGTAAAGGTATGTCCTCCATCTGTTTAGCTCCTAAAGTTGCACTTTTATACCAGCAGTATGTTTACAGCAGCATAATTGCCTCCATAAACAACAGTGCTGTATCGACAAGGTCCAAGGATTCTCACAAAAATTGGTTTTGCTGTATCCTTGATGCATTTCATATGCTGTAGTTCTTTTATTATGTTTCTCCTCTCCAAAATGATAGCTTTTGGGGTTTTATGATACATATTTGATGATGTTAGCTGATTAGTTTGAACTTCTGTGGCTGACGTTGCCACGGACATGCAGTGGAGCTGATGCCTCCCCTGCACTCTTCCTCAGCAAACAGCAAGGATATTTGACTACCAAGTTACCAAATGATGAATGTAAAGTGTCAGCCAGGAAAAACTTAATATTACAACAGGAAGACTGTGAATATAAGATCACTTCACAGTTACCTTAGCTTGAATGGAACAGGCTCACTGGTGATTAGCTATCAGGAAATAAGGAAAATACCGGGTTTTGTGCTAAAATCCAACTGCCTCCAAGTCATCATCTAAAGCAAAACACAAATTATCCTTGCTAAGCTGTCTTAAATCAGTATTTCTTGTATATTTTAGAGAGGTAACTTTAAAAATTGTTGCTGTATCTGTGTTCTCACTCCACAGTAAGACATGTTGAGAATTCAGGTCAACTCAGGGTCCTGCCACATAACGTAACACAGAATAAATAACTGCAGGAGGTTTTTCAATACTGCTGTTGCACACAGTGTCATGTCTTCCACATTTGCAAACAATCGATTATTGTTTTCAGCTCTTCAGGGAAATGTGCTGGGTATTATCAGGAAAAAGAAAAATTACAGACAGTTACTAATGTGGAAAAACAACCTGTGAGGCCAAGGTGAGTGACACAAACAAAACCACAGAGAGATCTGAAAGACTGTCTAGGTACACAAGAGGATGAGGAGCTCTGCTCCCTTTGTGTGAACCCCCCTGCAGCACAATTCCCACTTCGCTCCTGGGTTTTTTTGTGAGCCCCACTGCAAACTTCTGACCTAAATCACACTGGAGTTAAAGGAAACTTTTCTGTAGGCTTCACTTTGCTGCTGACCCTCACAGAAAAGTTTGGCACTGAGGAAGGATGTGTTTCAGTTGGTGGATTAAAGCATACATCATTATATTTGGGTTATTTATTTTGTTGCTTTGAATATCAAGTAAGAAACTGGTAAGTCACACTGTCTGCAGGGCCCCAGTGAGAAGAAAACACCTCAGAGAAATGTTGTTTTGATGGACAGAGAAATTGCTGGATGCTTCAGGCTAGTGATGTACCCAGCACCCAGATCACATGTGAGACGGGGGATCTTTGCACAGCGCAGTCCCATTTGTAATTAGTCAGTGAAGGGGTATTGTTTTCTGCCTTCCTCGTATGTACAGAGTGATTTCTGCCTCGCTGATGACTGTAAACATCATTCTAAGCACTATTTTATGATCCCTGTAGGAATAGCAATGTAAACAGCGTAATTATGTTCACCTTTGAGGCATATCTAGAAACTTTGTTCTTCCAGAAGAGTGATAACAGAAATGAGTACTGTTGACAAGGTAAACAGAGAGCCACCACAACCTGCTTGTTAGAGACAGCTAATGCTTGAGGGAACTACACATTCAACACCATGAAAAAGATTTTTATACAGTTACCTTGAGATTTATCCATAAATGTATTACTACATGGGACAAAATATTGAAAGTAATACATTTTGAGTTCTTTCTTCTTCTAAAGAAAGTATGAACACATGCCACAAGTAAGCCATATTTCTCTAGATAATTGTTATGAGAACCATAGATCACATGCGTATTTGTGTCTGTTTTCACTCACACTTTTACAGCACTGGCAGGGTTCCTCCAGGCTCGATCTGCACTTGAAAGACACACACTATCTTCAAACTTCAGCATTTGTTTGCCTACACAGTGTATAGCAAAGTATCCTGCTTTAGGCTCCCAGGTTGTTAGCTCTTCACAGTAGGGACTCCTCAGAAATATTTCCTATCCCTTGGACTCTTCAGTGTAACACAATCAGATCCTTTTTCACAATTGCAGGTGTTTTCAAGGGGTTTTGATACTGAAGATAAACAAGTAGATATGATTAGAGGTTACAGAGCGTAATTTAACCAATTGCTTTAGATTTAGCTACCATAAAACAGAAAGATCGGGGAGTGGGGAAGGAAAATGCCTACAATTCTGAGAAAATTCTCTACAGATTTCTCAGGTTCTGTACCAAGTCTGAACAGTTTTTTGAGTTCTGTCTGGAGAGACTGAAAGGCTCTTGAGTGCTTGCACATAGCTTTTATTCCATTGCTCACAGTTTCCCTCCTCCACAGCTCAGAGCTCATCTGAACAGCAGACACTGTACTGCAAAAGCCAGTTCCGTCCTCCATCTCGAGCCTCCTGCAAGTTGGTGGGTTTTTTAAGCTGTCCTTTTCTTCTCCGGCTTTTGGGAGAAGAGCTAACATCTGTCATCTTTTTTACATGTGAGTCTGTTCCTCTGCAAACCCGAGTGCTTTGAAAAATAAATATTGGATGGACTGGTTTCTTGATGTTGTGCAGCGAGGTATCATCCTGGTTTGAATAGAAATCCTAATATCTTCATGACCCTCCATCTTTATATTAATTTGGATTAATTGCACAGGTGGCATGTTCCTGTTGACAGACCTGGGAACGAATGCTGGACGCCAAAAAGCACAAAGGCATTCATGATGCTCTAGTTTCATAGCACTGAAGACAGTTTCATAACTTAAGACAAATTCTACAAATAGATGCACCTGCTTATCTGCAGATGGAGTATATAAAGTGTGTTATTACTGTGAAACTTCTGAATGCAATTTATGTATTTGGCTTACTCATAAATTATATTCACAGGTTTAGAAAAAGTATCTCCAGCTTTCTGCTGCAGAGAGAATTATTCTCAGCTTTTAAATACTGCTTTTCAGCAGATTAGTCCAGCCCGTAAAACATCATAAGGTAATAAAGGTACATTTTCCACCTAACTGCATTTGGGGACGGAAAATACCTAACAATAACAACAACAACAATTCTTGGCATTATTATAGCAACATTCATCCAAAGATCTCCAAATGCTTTCCAATAAGTAATTAATTAGGCCTCACAGCACCCTGGAGAGTTAATTACAAATTATCAAGCATAATCTCAAACTGCTTCCATTGAAACTATTCTTGTACTCTTTTCAGAGGAAAACAAAATATGCTATAATGCTATGACCTTTCTGTCCTCTGCTTCATTTTGAAAATGTAATTAGATGAGAATTTGAATGTACCCAGTTTTAGGGAAAGCTAATATAATCACTGCTGACCAAAAAACTCATTACAGTTTTCAGTTTCTTCAGTGAGATGATACTTTTTAATCTTTCTCTGTTTAGTAAAACAGCAGCAACAGCAACAACACAAGAAAAACTGCTAAGTATTCCAGTGGAATCCAGGGAGATTCTAAATTTTGATTGTCCATCTGTTCTTCTTTCACAAGGGTGATGGTTTTGATCCAGACTTTAGTTCTGACACAGCAAGAAGAGGAGGACAGGTCTGTGCTGCCTCCAGACTGAGTGTTCCTCTTGGGATGCAGCAAACTCTGCTAATCCAAATGGTATAATTTGGGTTTGAGAAGGTATTTGTTCAGAGCATGTTGTGTCCCAGGGAATATCAGAAGAGAACAATAGTATTTAATCTCATGTTTTCAAAGTGGCCCTGAGTATATGAACTCAAACACGTATGCAGAGTGAGTGCTCTAAGCTGGCCTTTGGAAGAAATTAAATTCTAGTTCTAGTAAAATAAAAATAAAAATGGGAGGAGGCAAAGGAAGGACAAGATTGAAATCTAAAACAATGATCCGAAACTGCATAACTAGAAATTTCCTGAATTTCCCAAAACAAGAAGATGATATATACCTTCTGCCCATCAGAGATCTGAAGCTGTGATTTTGCCTTTGTGTAATATAATCATAGAACTAATTAAACCCCCTTTTATTTATGCCAGGTTATGTCTTTTGTTACACCATAGCTATTGGTTTGTTTTTGATATAAGGTGAAACTAGTTTACTTGGATAATTATCTGAGGGCAGAGATTTCTCTTTTTTCGTATACTAATTTTTGAAAAGAAATGAAAAAAGAGAATAGCTATGCTCTTGTTTGCAAGGATAAACCTTGTGGACAGCTTACCATCTGAAAAAGTCCCAATATTTTAGCAGTGAAATTATGGTTCATGTTCATAGGAAATAGGTACAAGAATCACACAGAAGTTTCAAAAGGTACTGTGATTAATATGTGAAATTAACAGTGAAGACCATTTTTGTCCCTCTGGCACAGAAGTCTAAAAGCAGTGATGAGACAAAACCTGGCGCTGTGGAAGCCACTGGAAAGTTTCTCTTCCCTACTTGCTGTTGTGCTGGGATACTTATGTGTAAGTAGTAAATATTTAAACATGTATATGACACACCAGAGTAGTACAAAGTGCATGAGGTACCTTCCTTTTTATTTTTTTTAAATTCTAGAGGGAAGTAATTAATAAAAAAATAAAAAGTTCATGAAATTTCATAAGGTCTACCAGAGGAAATTAGCCTCCTAGTAAATTTACAAGCAAATAAAAATAGCCTTCGGGGAAATAATTGAGGACTCTGTGCTGTAAATATATGTTTATGGTTGATGTTGTGCCACTACTTTATCCCATCAAAGAGGACAGCTAATTTTCTGAAAGCATTAATTTATTAAGCATCCACTGATCTTGTTATATTCTATTTCCATATCTACACATACAGTCCCAGCTAAGTCAACAGCTTCATCCAGATGTGAAAGATAATTTGATTCCAGAAGTGATTCCAAAGCATAATAAAAATGAATGTTATTTGTCTCAACATTTTTTTAAGTGTAAAGAAACTAATGAGAAAGGATGTGGAGTCTGAATTCAGTTTGATTAAAGCTCCAAGCATTGATTGGGTCCAGGAGATAATTTAGAGGCATACACAGAGAAGTTTAGGGCTGGTGAAGGCATAATGAGGAGGAGAAGAAAGCCCTATGAAAAAGCAGAACTGATATAATGATGTAAGGCAACAGGGTTGATGGTATGTGTTGTAAAATGCCCAGATGCAAATAAGCACAGTAACTGCTCAAGCATTCTCTTTTCCAAACAAAAGAAGATGTATGGTAAGAAACAAGGATTTGTAATTGCACTGTGGGACAGAATTGAATTGAAGAGTCTTACAAACACAAGAAACCATGGCTGTTAAGCAACCCATTCTAGCACAGATTCATCCATCTCCTGAAAATGAATGCTTGATTGGCAGCCCTTCCTATCGAAATATTGAGTGAGGAAAATCTATCTGCTCGGCTGTATGTACAACTCAGCAGAAGCTGCACAGGGAGAACAGGGGTGATTTTATCTGCTGCTCTGGGGAACAGCAGTTCTGTGTTTATTTTCAATGGATTGAGCCAATTAGAGCATCTTGGACAAAGCTTTCTCTGGTTTATGTTTACCACAACTTTTCATAAGAGTAGTGTTCTTCTGTATCAGAGATGGGCTAATGCTCGATATTTAGGGGAAGCTTAGATGATGAATTCTCCTTCAATGTTAGTCTTGAAAAGAACACTGAAGTGAGTAGATATAGTGTTAATCTTTTGCCAGCAAATTTCTTAATTTCCTTATAGAATTTAAGCCACTCTTCATTTTTCTGCAATTTATCAGATAAAAAGGGGTAATTATTAATAATAATACAATGCAGATTCAATACAAAGCAAAATACCTACTGTGGGAACTGAAAAAGATAGTTAAAATCTTATATGTGCACTTTCTTGCAATCTGATGAAACCAAAAAATTACACAGGCTGTCAAGATGAAGTAAAAATAATGTTCACCAGCTAACGCTTCTACTTTGTTTAAAAACTGTACATCATCTACATAATTTATATGAAGCTATTTAGGCTCTACCCGTCATTAAAGGGCTGGACTGTGTCTGTATCTCAAGCACATAAGTTTTAGCTGCTCCAGATATAAATGTCCACGTTTTCTTCAGAGCACACGGGCAGCTGGCCAAGGGGAATGCACAGGGGTCTGGGTGGATCCCCAAAGTGGAAATGCCAAAATGACAGAGGGAGCTGTGGGGCTGGCTGGAAGATGAGCACCCGTTTCCTAAGGGGGGGGGTCCCTAAACATCTTTCTTGGGACTACAGACATAGAGTACAACAATACCTGTGTAAGGTAAAAAATCTGAGCTCCAGTTACCCAGTGAGTGATGATGAGGAAAAGTCAGTGAATTAACTTGGGTCATGTTAATTTTGGATTTTTTTTAGATAATTTAACAGTGAAAATACAGATACATGGAAAATATGTTTCTGCAGCCAAATCAATCTAAATGTATGCTTATTCTGCACTCTTGTTTTTTGTGTGTTCTGTTACTCTTAGGGGTACCCTGTTAATATTAAGCCTTTATTTGCTTCATGAGTGATGCTGCCATGGAAAGAGGATGGTCTAGTGGCATTTTCCAGAGTGTGACGCTTCCTGGGAAAGGCAGTGACGTGCAAACTTATTGACATCAGCGTAAAGGATAAATAGGTCAGTCAAGATGTGTTTCTGTGTTCATATCATTACTATATTTTTTCCGTGGGCCCTCATGTGAATCCCAAACCACATTAAACCTGCTTTCAGTGAAGTTCTGCTTAAAAATGAGAGCATGAGCTTATTAAAAAGTTCACCCAGAGAACATAGACTATTGATTGTTTTTAAATGGAGGAAAGTTGAGTTACAGTAACTGTAACAGAAAAAGATGCTTCATGCATGTAACAGCCATGGCAGAGTCTTTCCTTGGGCGTGACCCTGTCCAGGAAGATGCAGAAGAGTCCAACTCAGTGCAGAATTTATCTGCTCTGGACTTGAGGGACAGCAGAAGGCATTCCTTTCTTTTACTTCTGCTTCCTATGGGCGTGGAATACTGGGTTTTTCTGAGCATGCACTATTTGACAGAGGCGACTGAAACCTGGATAATGTGGAATAGTTCTTTTTTTTTTGACAGCAAGTCTTTCTCAAAATATTTTGCATGGTCAAAAATATGCAGAGAAAGCAAATTGACCTTTTTGTTAATGTAATTGTATGAGAAGGGAGGTAATCAGCTGTTTCCATGCACTCCGATAACGAACTACAAGCTGTGAGAAATCTGCTTGCATAATAATAAGAAAGATGCACAATAAGCACCAAGTGTGATTAATTATCTGAGTACATTTGTATCCAATTTAGCATCAAAGAGTGACACGATCAGAATATTTGGTCTGTCTGGAGCCTGGAACAGAAGTATGAATGAAAAGAAACTCAAGTCTATTCTGGCAAATGCTGCACTTAACGTATTTGGTTTAGAGTATAAAGCCTTGGAGGCAATTAGTAAATGAAGTTGTGATAGCAGTATGTGCATGACTGCCGTTATTGTTAATGGTGAACATGTGCTTAACACTCTGAGCTCTTTACCAAAACTTTATTGAAGCAGTTGCAAAAAGATGTCCAAAATGCTGCAGAGCTGAAGTAAAACAGACTGCTAATGTCAACTAATGTGTGCAATAAAATCCGTGGCAAGGGAGCACACTGGTTAGGTGATGTTTTGATGTGTTTCAGCATCTCATTCTTAGAGAATAATTACTAATCTTGAAAACTCAGTCAGCAGACATTGCTCTAGACAGAGCAACCACCTGCTTTGTGGCGTAACTAAATAAATCTAAAGTACCTTCATGCAAGTCAGACTTCTACAACCATGAAACTGGTGAGAAAATAAACTTCAGTCATTTCTCAGAACAGCAGCATATTGATGCATTCTTATGTCTCTAATTTGCATGCAGTCAAAGTCTAAAATTCATTGTCCTCCGATTTCTCCTTACTGCTATGGACAAATCTTTTAAGATCTAAGCACACGGTTGAAGAAGGGCAAAACTAAGAAATGGCAGAGCTCAGAGTGAAAATTTTGAAATTTGAGGGAAGGTCAAGGTCAAATAACTGCAGGATGAGACATATTACAAACCTGTGTTAATTTGCCTGGCTTTAAAAGAGTGGGGATTTATTTTAAGGCTTCTGATGTTATATCTTGCTGAAAAATAAATTATGATTGTTACTTCTTAGACAGTGGTAATTACTCTGTAATTTATTCTGCTACCTTAGGAGACCCCAAGCTGCTTCCCTGTCCTGCTCAGGGCTCATTCCTTCAGCTCAAATCCTGGTGGTCCAAAGCTTGGTCGATGGGCAGCTCTGAAACTCGACGTGGTAACCATGGTGAACGGGCACCTGAGGCAAGTTACTACCATTGTTCTGTATCCTTGAAAACAAAACCCTAGAGAAACTATTTATTAGGTTTTACTGAAAATAGCAAGCAGCAGAAAGAAGTTAGGATAAGGGAAGAATTATAACCAGAATGGCTTTCATAATGGAGCATTCGATACAGGCTAAAAAAACCCAAACCTTGTTGCTGTTCCTATTTTTTTGCCCAGAACCTACTATTTCAGAGTTATTCCTTGCGATCAATACCAGCTTCAAGACCCACAGAGTAAATCCAGGTGACTGGTGCTCAAAGTCTTGTTAAATGGTTGTTTTTCTGGCTGTTCCTCAGCATGCAAGCCCAAGCTTTGCAGAAGCTGTGGTAGGAAGAGGAATGATAAATGCAGGGAATGGCTGGGGCTCTGCACGCTGCTGAATGGGGGATGGAAAACAGAAAGCAGAGAGGAAATTGGTTGTGCATGGCTGTAATGAATGCATGGCACAAAGAGGTAATTAAAAGAACAGTTTAGCGAAGGAATAAAGGTATAGAATGTATCTTCACAAAATAAACAAGCCAGACATTTGCATAAAGATCACATCCCCGTGGACATCTACTCGCTACTTCTGTGCAAAAATATTCGCTAGAGTGAAAAAACAAATAGTAGAATGTGGTTTGTGACTGCTCTCAAGTCTCAACTCTACGTTTTAGAAAACAGATGCTCTCGTGGAACAACCTGCGATGTCCCCCTCACGTGAGGTACCTAAAAGTTTCCTGAAGTACCTAACGAGACTGAATAAAGATATTTCCAGATTATAAAGCTGAACTTTCCTCTAAATGCTGAAACACAGTTAGTTAAGGAAACAGCAGGTTTTTTATGTGCAAGAGGAAAGAAGAAGGTTGGAGCAAAGGCAAAGCTCTACAAGGTGTTTAACAATTGTTCATTGTCGTTGCAGGTGACGTGCATGTACAAATGTAAATACTGACAGAAAACACTTACCTGAAGTACCTCCACACACACAATGCACACAGACTGGGCTCACAAAGCAAAGTATTTTCTGAAAGCACAAAGAGACTTTATAACTCATCTGAGTTCAGCATATTAGCATTCAAAAAAAGAAAAAAGGTGTTCCTTTAAGATGGGGAATGAGTATTTTAATAATGATGATTTACCCAATACTTATTCAACATTTCTGTGCATGTACCTTGTTATTCATGGTGTATTAAACTGGTTAAAGTGGTCAACAGGCACTACAAATGCATTTACTTTAATGTTGCATGTTACATTAGAAATGGCTGGATAAACATATCTAAGACATTTAGCAGTGTGAAGTGCAAACCTAAAATTCAAGTAAATGGCTTTTTAATAGTGGTTGATGTGTTATGACTATGCTGTGCCATAAATGTTTTGCATACATTTTCGAGGTATTTACACATTGCTACATTCCATCTTTAGTACCCTTGCGTTTATTAAATTATATAAACAAACGTTAAAATAAATGTAACAGTCAAGCGTAAAGTTCCCTCTCAGATCTGCACAGCAGACACCAGTTTGGATATTTCCAATGCTTTTAAGTTTTCAGGGCTCTCACTGAAATCAGTAAGATCAAAACTACAGTTCAAAGGAGCAGCTGAGGTGCTGGCCTTTTTGTCTGAGTTCTGTTGGTACAAAAATCCAGAATGGCATATTTGCCTTGTTACCATACATTCTCAGTCAAGTAAGATAAGGTCGAACTTAAATGTATTAAAGGCCAGTTCTTGAAGGTTGCCAAACAGCTTATGCTGAGGTATTTCATTAGATCTAGACTTGTTTATAGGCAATAAGGGAACCATATCTATAGTGAGAATTGTATGTTTAAGTCAAAGTTGTCTGACAGTTCCTGTGATCAACCTTTAATGTTCAGTTGCTTATAACTCTCCACACTTATGTTTCCTTTTGGCTACATAATTTAAGCCACATTATTTTGGATTTATTCTCCTCGTATATCTATGAAAACATGTTATTTGATAGCAGACCCTCTTGTACCAGAGGTGCTTTGTAATAAAAACTTTCCCAATGGGGAACTCAATGCAAACCTCAAACGTGTGTCTCCAGTTTGGCAGAGTTGCAGAGCTTTGCATTTGGTGTGTACAGTCCTTACTCCCACTGCTCCCACTGAGAGGTGACTCAGCCTGCTCTTGTTTCTCGTGGAAGGTGTCCCTGCCCCTGGCAGGGATGCTGGAGGGAGATGTCTTTAAGGTCCCTTTCATCCCAGACCATTCTGTTATTTTATGTTGGGTTTTCAGCTGCTGGAGAAATCATATCTCCTTGCATTTTGGGGTTTCTGTCACAACAACACCCAAGCTGACAACAAAATGCTGTCTCATCCTTGCTTTTGTCTGTGCCGTTGCCAGAGGCGGGAAGGGGAGAAGAAAACGTATTGGACTCAAATGATGAAGTATAAGGACTGAGAAGGGTGGAAAGGCCATAAATGAAGTGGAACCAAATGAGATGATAGGAAATGGATGGGATATGAGCTGAAAGTAAAAGTAAGAGAGATGATGAGAGTATTAGGAGCCATAAGAATAAGGAACAGGAGTGATGATGAGATGATGTTAAAGAGGGGACTTGAGTCAGTGCAGGGGTGCCAGTCAGAGAAGCAGTGGGGAAGGACATAATAAAAATAGCAGCAAGCAGAAGGAGTAAGGGGAAAGGGAATTGAAAATGAGAAGTGAGTTAGATCCTCATAAACCAGCTGACCACCAAGGTACCTGGCTCAGCCGTGTTTGTTGAATGGATCATTTACTGCCCCATGCACTGCTGGTGAGAGCCCGTCTGGTAATATGTGGTCCTGTGCCTATGTATTGTGTACAGCTATGCAGTGGCTTGTAAAGCAAGTGCACAAAGAGAACACTGCAGTTCATAACTCCTTTAGTGTTCGGCAGTCACTCTAAACATGCTCTTGAGACGTGAAAGCACACTTCTGGAGAAGGTCAGTCGCAAGATGTCGCTCCCAGATGTGTCCCAGTGGCTCTGTGCCTTTGCTTTTATGTGTCTGCAGTGAAGAAGATGAATCTGAGTAATTCAGTTCTGGAATGGATGTGTTGGGAAAAGGTCTCTCTCTCTTTGCTATGCGGTGGAGTGTGCTCAGGAGGCAGGCTGGGATGAAGGAAAAGACTCATCAGGTATCACCCAGAGGGTAACAAGACCTATTTCCCTTCTGGTTGTCAGTGGGGAGAAGAGGGGCATTGGTTAAATGGGTAGTTTTTGGAAGCTCCCTCCTTTTTAATTCCCATCTGGGAAGTAATTGGGAAATGCTGAAATCACCAAAATCATCAGTTTGCAAACAAAATAGTGTGCTGTGCATCATGTGGCTGAGATAGGGAGGTCTTGTGCCTGGAATTGGGAGTGTCCAAGTTTCTGTTGCATAAATGAGAAAACAGGTCTCCTTAACTGGACAGAAGGCAATAGTTTTCATGATTTTACATACCATAAAATCTCTTATGGCATTAACTACAGTCTGACTTTCCTTAAATGAAAATTTCATCTTGACACCTTGTAATATTTCCAACCTGGGAGGAGACCTATTGAAAAATTAATATTATAGCATTTCAACACCATTCACATCTCTGTTTAGCTCCAAATTATATGATTCTTGAATTAGCTACTGTCTGTTTTCAGTAGTTTTCCATTACAAGGGGTCAGGCACCAGAGGAAATAGTTTTCTAAACCAGAAAGGAATATTAAATGACACAGCTGATAAGTATGAACAGTGGTGCAGAAGATTTATTGAGTAATGTGTTAGGTTGATAAATGATAACATTTATTTGCAATTTGAGGATGTGACCCAAATGACACTCATTAGCTCAGCTTGTGTAGAACCGATTAGTTTTGTAAATGTATTATTTGTCTGGTGCTATTGGAAGGAGAGTCTGCTTTAATTGATTGGAAATCTGTTTTATTTCAGTGAATATTATGTATTCTGTTTTTAATTGTATTCTGGTTTTTTCATCCTGAGTGTCGGGGATATTACAGTCTATTACTTGAGCAGTGGAGTGCTTGGCATCTTGCTAGAAGGCTGCAGTGAGTGCATTAATCCAGACACAGAGGGGCTGTAATAAAGCAAGATTTCTATTACCCTCTGGGCTTCTTAGGAGGGCGCTGGGAGGGAAATGAGGAGGCAGCTGGCTCACAGACAAGTTGCCCTCCTTCTACTAGTGGGGCTTGAACAACATATGTTCAACTTTGCAAAAAGTTTGTGGATTTAAGAGAACAATTCCAATTCCATGGAGCTTTTTGTCTGTGCATGTCACCAGTGAACACACTGAGAAAATGTCTTGTGCTCTCTTCTGGACTCCCAGCTGTAAAGTGGAGAGGTTTGGAAAACCTGAGAAAAAATCGTATTTCAGGCTTTCTGTGAAAGTCTAGTGGATGTTAAACAACTACAGTTTTCCATTGGAAAATGGAATAGAAAATGGTACCTTTACCTTAGGAAAGTTCAAAAAAGCCTGAAGAACATCATAAAGTTTCTGTGAGTTGTGTCTGTGCAATAGTGTGAATTAAGCAAGAGCCTTGAAATGTATCTTGAGGAGAAACACTTGGCCTGTTGAAATCAGGAAAAAGTTTGTTTCCACGAAGATATTGATGTGCAAGTCTTCAGAGAGGAAGGCTTGCATGTTATTGAAGTATTTCACTGCAACCTTTTCTAAACCCATTTTTGTGTTTTCTGAAGGCTGGAAATGAGTTTTGGTTTTGTACTTTGCTATCCCTTACTGCAATGTAAACATAAGAAAATCAAAACTGAAATGAAAGCAGAGAAAAATGAAAATTTTGATGGATCCGTGAGAACTCCATCAGTCTCACAGCTCCCTTGTAAAATGGGGTGAGATCTCCGCCCTCACCCACACCTGGCAGCCACAGATGTGCCAAGCTGAAAAAACTGTGCTGCGACCAGAAAACTGTTTCCTGCCCTGTTGTCACAAAGGTTGAGGTGATCACGGATAGTTGTTTCATTTAATCTCAGCTAATTTCTGCTTCATACAAATAGGCTGTAATTTATTGGAGAGAAGAGACAAAAATGAAAGCTGTCAATTTGTTTCAATAGGTGCTTTTTTTTTATTATATCATTAAGGAAGATGGTAATATTTTCTAAATCTCAAAACAAAAACCCAGCTAGTATTTTTTTTCTTGGTGTCCAGGTTTTCTAGGATACCCTAGAGTAACTTCAGTGAGGAAAGTCTGCAAAAAACATGACACAAGAAATAAGTAATTAGATTCAGTGGCTCCTGAGAAGTTCTTCTGAGAGCTGGAAATACAATGTTGTATGGCCGTTGTTCTAGGAGAATGACCACTTCCTTCCTAAAAAAAGAAAGATTTCTCTCATAAGAAGAATTTTCCCTTCATAGGAAATACTGAGATTTATAGAACTCTCCTAGGCAGAGCTGATACCTTTTGTTTGGAAGCATAGGATCCACATTCATGTCCTTGTGCTGCCATTCCTCCATCTTCCAGGAGCATCCCTTACCATGGGGGTTATTGACATTGTGCAGACAGGAGAGTTTTAGGTTCTATCGTTTGCACCTTAGAGTGTACTCCTGAAAAAAGAGACCTTTCTTCATGAATCCCTGTTTCCTGTCCAGGCTATCAGTCTGCTGGTTACTTCAGGGAAGGCATTTTTCATCCTGATCAGAAACTGCAGCAAAAAAAAGTATTTCCTGCCAAAAGGGCTTGCTCGGCCAGTGGCTTGTACCAAAAGTGGTTCAGCAGTGATGAATTATTCTTCACTGACGGCAATTCATTTTGTCAAAAACATTCTCAGATGTGGCAGGTCCTGGCACAGCCCCTTGTTTGTTTGTGCAGTCTGTGCTCGAGGCAGGATAGCACAGCTCCTGCTGTGTGACCTGGGGAGCCTGTGCATGCACCAGTCACCTACAACCTTCTCATGTGAGGCAAACACACAAGCAGCCTGCTTTTTTCCACAAAAATGGCGTTTTTACAGCTGCACTGTAACTTTCTATGCTTACCCTTTGATACGGATTTCAGAGCCATCATAAGGTGAGATACAAACATTTTCCTGTCTCTTCATATTCTCGCATTATTCTCAGCACCTTTTAGACCTTCTTTTCCTGGATGTGATTTTTATTTCCTTCAAAAACCACAAATTTCTTCATCCAGCTGTGAGCCACTAAAACCGCGGAGCTCATGGATAGGCCAGTGCTATTGCAGGTGCTGCAAAAGGCATCTGTGTGGAGCCCTGCAGGCTTTCCATACTTCATGATATAAATCCTGGCATCGGGGTTTGTGCCAAAGTTTTGCTCAAGTAAAGCATGAGAAGGCAAAACACACGTAATCTCAGGAAATCTGGCCAGTGCTGCCATCTCCAGGGTGGGCTGCCTAAACTGCATCTCTCGTTTTCACACCTGAAGCAAAGACAGGCTTTAACTCCATCTCTTCCCTGGCTATTTTCTTGGATGTGGGGGATCTGTACAAAAAGCACAGCACAAGATAGTACTTAAATGATGTTTTATTAATCAGCATAGAAATGTGTTTAATCCGGATTTAAATTTCCTGGAACAAATATTTGTTTGTCTGCTACTTTAACCAAACATGTCATGCAGACAAATCTTTGGAGCAGAAAATGCTTTCAATGAGAACATAAACCTGCTCACAAGTGCAGAGCTGCTACTTGTGCCTCCATAATGACATTATCCCTTTGGTTGTTCTCACATTATCATTTGCAGTGCAAAATAAATATGCATGGTGGAACTGTTAATGAATATCACTTGGATGCAGTTTCAGGAATAGATCTTAGGCATGCTTTGGAGGATGTGAGAAAGTGTAACTCTGTTCTCATAGGATCAGGCAGACTTGAGCAAATCAAGCCAATGATGGCATTTTTTTCCTGATAACTATCATTTTTTGCTAGTTCCAGTCTGCCAATGCTAAAAAAAAAAAATTACTTGTGGTGTTTTATATGTCGCATTGTCCTTTTCTGCTGAGAAAATTTTCCCATCTTTATAGAAACACCCAAATAGGGCGTACAGCAGCCAAGCAAAGCAGCTGCAGCTCATACATACAGGAATTACAGCTGGAAAGAAACCCTTTAAAGTGATGCACAGTGCATGTCTAGGTGCTGGCCTTCAGCAGATGGCGGTAATACCATCAATACCATGGTAATATGGTAATACCACCAATAATTAGCCCACTATCTTTGTTGCACTTGTGTGACCTTGTCCCTGCTCCTGATCCAGCCACTGAGCGTCTTCTCCAGCACTCTCTGCCTGACAGTTCTTATCACATCTACCTCCAAAAATCAACTTAAGTATCTTCTTATTTATACAACTATGGTAAATAACACCCCCCCACCCCAATTGCTTTTTTCTTTCACTGCAAGTAGAACAAATTATTGTCTTTTCTTGGTACAAAGTATGCCAGGTCCATGAGATTGTAGGCAGTACTGAAAAATAAATGCAGCATTTTCTCCAGATTCTCTGCTCATGTTTGCCACATAACTCAGGGACATAGGAATTAATATTGCTAAACACTGACAGGAAGGACATAGCCACTTCATTACTAGCCCACGGACAGAACTGCAAGAACTGGCTATAATTATTTAATGCTGCAGCACAATCCAGGGCTTCAGTACTTCACAGTTTCTTCTCACTAATCACACTGTAACAAAAAAAATCCCTTCATAAGAGAGCATTATGCATTTTCCAGAGCAGACTTTGAGTTGTTTTGCTGAGGATTTCCTCAACCCTGTGTGACCCGTGTGGTTTATAATACACCAGCAAGGAAATTTTGAACCTTTATTCTTGTTTTTTTAAGCCCTGCGATGACTGCTCAAAGACATAACCAGCAGGTCCCAGATGGAACAGCCAACATGTAGGGATTAGCAGTCACCTTTTGGAGTGGTTTGTTTGTTTGTTCTCTTTTGTTTTTTTTTGGGGGGGGGGGGTTTTTTTTTTTTTTTGGGGT